>JAJHSJ010000526.1:0-34210 GCA_021015155.1 Magnolia officinalis
TTTTGTAGCCTCAGAGAATTTTTCGATGGTGGATGTTCAATTTACACTATTTTCATGTGGTGTGGTTCACTTGGGTTTGGATATGCTTCAGTTTTTAGCTCAAGCCCTAAAATCATCCCGTAAAATGGATGGCCAAAATACATAAATCACAGTGGACCCATAGAGTTATTCAATACGGCTCGTCGTAGTGAATTATTCAATACTGCTTCCCTGGATCCGGTGTAGCAGCTTAATGGTGCGTTTGGTAAAGCTAGCGGGACTTGCACCTCGGGGGCTTTCAGGAGGAAAACGGACTGCGTCCTGTCCCCACCTGAACATCAAGGAAGAGGATATGTGGCGCCCACCTTGACGTATGGGTTTTACCCACACCATCCAATCCATTTTCCCAGATTATTTTAGGGTTTGAACTCAAAAATTAGGTAGATCCAAGGCTCAAGTGGACCACACCACAGGAAGCACCAGTGATAATGAAGCCCACCATTGAAACCTTCCTAGGGCCCACAGTGATGTTTATTTGCCATCCAACCTGTTCTTGAGGTCATATAGACAGATGAAAGGAAAACACAAATATCAGCTTGATCAAAACTTCTGCTGGCTCCAAAGATGTTTTTAATTGTGGACATTCAATCCCCACTGTATGGTCCACTTGAGACTTGGATCTGCCTCATTTTTTGGGCTCTTGCCCTAAAATGATCTGAAAAAATGGATGGACGGTATAGATAAAACCAACACATCACAGTGGGCCCCACAGAGGCCCTACCTATACAGAGTCCATCCACGGGGCAGGGCAATCCACCTACGTCGGAGAAGATGCTCTTGGGGCCACCATGTAGATGCCATTGAAAAGCAAAGTCAACTCAACTAGTTGGATATATACATGAATAAAAAGATGCACTGTCTGGCCGACCTAAGGAGTAGATTGACCTGACTTTTGGGCCCCAATATCCTCACGGTGGGGCCCTAATATTTCATGATTTCACCTTAAATATGGATTCCTGTTAACAAGAGATAGAAGTCTCAATCCATGTTCCACCGTGCATGGCATGGGACCGCCAAAATGTGAATGAGAAGTTAGAATTACATTGAAAAAAGAAAAATAGAACTATATTGAAAACTTTTCATGTGCACTTATCAAATATGTGACTATAATAAAGAAAAAATTAAAAGTCAATATACTTCAAAAAATATTTACTTTTCATTATTTGTTCGTCTGATAAAAACACACCGCACTTTTTCATTTGCTATATGGTAATCTTCTGTTACAAGCAATCTTTATCCGTCCCCAATGTAACTCAGGCTCACCACGGTGTTTGTGATATATCTCTCTATCCATCCATTTTGTCAGCTCATCTTAAGACACGAACCCTAGGAAGGTTTCAATGGACCATTCAATTCCAATTGTTTCCAGTGGTGAATTGAGTTTTGTATGAGACTCATGACCTGATACTTTCATTTTCCTAAGAATCAACTTATTCGATGGCATTTAAATATCATCACAGCCCCATAAAAATTTCAACACTGAACGTTTGCATCCAACGTTTACTGTGATGTGGTCCACTTGTTTTGGATCTCCCTCGTATTTTGACTTGAGATGGCTAGACAGATGTAAGAAGTGGATATTACACAAACATTATATGAATTAGCAGCCCAAATCATATGCAGATCCGTTTAGAATCCTATGCTGGAAGTCCCTAATTCATTGTAGATTGAAGATGGGAAGCATCATTTGCAATTTGATTGTTGCAGGGATTTGGTTTGCTAGCAGTTCAAGCCCATCTCCCGTCGCTCCAGCCTCCTGAATGTGACATTAACAACCCACAAAGCAAATGTGAGCAAGTTCATGGCTACAACGCTGCCCTACTCTATATTGCCATTTACACCATAGCCTTGGGAGAAGGATGCGTGCGCGCAAACCTGGCATCTTTCGGAGGAGATCAATATGATGACAATGATCTGACAGAGTCAAGGCTCAAGTCCAGCTTCTTCAACTGGTTTACATTCAGCATTTCATTAGGAGCATTCACAGGCCTGATTTTCATTGTGTGGATCGAAAATAACAAAGGGTGGGACTATGGTTTTGCTCTTTCTGCTGTTATCGTCCTACTCGGATTGTTGGTGTTTACATCTGGATTCTCTTTCTTTCGCAACCAACGGCCGCAAGGCAGTCCTTTAACTCGAATGTCACAGGTAAGAGAGCTACTCCACCTTTCGCACCCCATCTTTTCTTCTTCTTATTTTTTTCCTTTTCTTTTTCTGTCTCTGAAGAACTGGTATGGGTATGGTGCAATCCGCTAGTGTTTCAGTCAGGGATGTAAATGAGCTAGCCTCCATTGGGCTGAGGCTTGTCTACAACCCGTTTCTAAAACTCACTGACTTGACTTGAAACTCAACTAAGTCAACTTGGCTCGGCAAGATTTTGAGCCAAGTCACTTTGGAACTCGCTCCTATGGTTGATACCTTTGCTATGAAAGTAAGTAGCTCTGGCACCACATGTTAAATTTCATGGTAAGTCAATGGTCACAACTCCACAGATAGGTTGTGAAACACATACATACGCAGCAATATAACTAGAGAACCAAAAGCTAGAAAAGATATTGACCGCATAACTTGAGCCATGCAGAACGAATGACGGAAGGCACTCCTCTATGTGGTCAAACTTGATGATGTACAGCTCCGATTGTCGCTCCTTCATCCCTGCACATGCTAACACCCATAGCTCACCTTCTCCTCAATTCTCCCTCAAGTGTGTGCATAGATGGGTAGCCCTACATGTTTTGTGCTTGGATGCAAAGGCCAAGAGACTCTTATTTATAGGCTTGGATCTGGTTTACCACCATAGAAATCAAGTACCATATGGACTCCCCTTCCTTCCACATCTTAGTTGGCCATAATGTAAAGTCTCCTTGTATGATTAGGTTTTGAAACTTAGAACCCAAGTTTTCCAAAACCAAAGGCCAAAGTAGAAGTCAATGTGTGTGTGTGTGTGGACCACTGTACAAGAGACGCTAACAGTCTCTCACTTAGTCTACATGTTACACAACTTCTAAAGAAAACTTGGTTTTAATTCAAAAACTTTAATTTTGAAAATGACTCTCATGGGCTCAATACTCAAAGATGGGCTCAATACTCGAAAGAAACCTTTATACATACATGCTGAAAATCTTTCCAATTACAACTTTACCTTTTCAATGGCCCATAAATCCTCATCAAATGAAATCACTAGTATGCATCATGACGGTTAGACATCAATATTGACATGCTCCCTTCCGCATATTATGACACTAGCAATTCCATTCATTAATTTAGTAGGAAGGATCACAAGGTAATCATGCCTAATTACACATAACACCTGCTATAATGCCTTTGTGAAAAGCTATTTCTATTATCTTGTATTCCATATAAATACATTTGCATACAATATAGAAGAGTTTTCCTAGCACATGTCATGTTTCACTGCATAATTCACTTGCAGGGTAAGGTTTGAGCAAATTGGGCATCCAGATTCAGTTTATACAAACCATCACACGAATCACCAAAAGTAACACACTAACCATACTAAAATAGATTAAATCCACTATTACCAAATTCAACAATATAACTTTATACATTAAGTTTATGAATATAGACTAAATCGATGAAATAGTTGAAAATAAAATGTATTAACTAAATCTAAGTGATGCCCATACTCAAAAACTAATTGGTAGGCACTACTTTCATTTTAATTTAGTTCCTTATCTGGATAGTTGTCTTAGTTCTGCTTGGACTTTAAGTTAAAAGAAATTCCTAAATCGATTTAGAAATATGGATACCAAAGTTACTACACCAAGTGTTAGAAGGTAACTATACCCGTCGTCCTTCTAAAACAAAACGATCACACCTTTGAGATGATCCTTGCTTTCCATGGTAGGTGGCTAGAATTATTATATCATCATCATTGTCCTATACTTGATTATGGTGCTAGGATCACTAGAGTGATCTACAAAAAATTTGATCTTGACTGGGCTACTTTGGTGACTACAACACAAATACTCAAACATTAAGACTACATATCACCACTGATGTGATCAGAAGAAATCATGTCCTCACCTTTTCAGGGCCTATAATCATGTTCATTTATACTCCCACCATGATCCATATTTATCCAATCCAATGACGTCCCACTGAGGATTTTATTCTCCTTAAAACAATTGTAAGGCTTCGATTTGAGTGGATTGGTATCATAAGAGTTCAATCATGTAATCATGTAGAACTTGAGGACTAAACTCACATCCACCATCCTATACTCAGCAATTCATACCGCACGTACAACTCTCTTTGCAGCCTTGATCTTGCGTCAACTAAACCTGGTCATAGGATCATTTAAGCTTTGAAAGTCGTAGTCCACTCATTAATCCATATGTAGTCCATAATGTGGATGGCTTGGATGCACTAGGCATTACATCTTAAAGAGAATTGCTCAAACTTTGTCCGTGGAATATATCACTTGGACTCAATGATCAGTGGCCTCACTTTTTGAGTTCAACATCACCCACATCACTCAGAAGACGATCAAGGGGCAAGCAATGGCCGATTGTTTGTCCAACCTCCCAGCGCCATTGTACGAGCCAGTTTATACAAATTTTCTAGATGAACCTCTTCGCCACTGAAGGATAGGAGAAAGCAAAACATTGACATTGTTCTTCTATGGTCCTCTCCACGATTGAGTCAACTATATATATATATATATAATATATATATATATAATATATATATATAATAGGAAAAGGAACTATGCGCTCGAGTTGATGGGGACGTCCCCATGAGGTCGAGCAGTGTGGGCCTCACCGTGATGTGTTTGATCATCTACCCCATCAGTCAGATGCACCATTCCATCGTGGGCCTATTCTCAAAATCAAGTCAATCCGTGACTTGTGTGGGCCACACCACATACAGAAGTTAGAGGGGCCGTGCACCATTAAACATTCATAATCATATTTTGGGCCCACCGAGATGTGGTTTGCAAATCCAGCCCATCCATTATGTGTGTCCCACTTGGATGAGTTCAGACCAAGTTTCAGATGCATACAAATTTCAGGTGGCCCCACCAAGTGCTTTTATATGTTTTGGCAGGTCTTCACATGATGTTAGATGGTATGGCCCACCTGAGTTCTGTATACAGCTGATTTTTGGGATATCCCTTAATTTAAAGGGGACCCATCAAATGCACGGTGTTGATGGTCGACACGCATCACGGTGGGGCCCATACAGCTCGACCTCATGGGACGTTATCATGAGGTCAAGCGCATAGTACCTAAACCCATATATATATATATATATATATATATATATATATATATAATATATATTATTAATATATATTATAATATAATATATATATTATATATATATGGACAATGTTGATCTGATGATGATTGCCATGGATGGATGGTTCAGATAAGACAATTAAGAAATCCAAACACACGTCCAGATTTGAGTCCCTCGAAACTTAGTCAATTGAGTCTTCTTAGCATATGTACATCGGTGTGAAAATGCCATTGCATTAATCACCCTCGGTGAGGAGTCTCGAACATGAGACCTCCCACTCTGATACCAATTTGATGCAGAACAATTAACCACCAGCTCTAAAAGTTCGGACTGTTAGAGTATGGTGAATTAATCCATTTATCTCATAGCCCAAGCCCTACATCTCATGGGTTAGGACCTCGGTCGAACCCCCCTCGTGGGCCCCAAATCACATGGGTACCGCCTCACACGGGCCGCCCACACCGAGTGTATCCCCACATCCCACAGGCTACCCCACACGAGCCCGGTGTGAAATGCCCATTAGTCACCCCCGGTGAGGAGTCTCGAACACGAGACCTCCCCCATGGGCCTCGCCCACCTCGAGTGTGCCCTTGTATCCCACAGGCGACCCCACTTGAGCCTGGTGTGAAAATGCCCCTGCATTAGAACAGGGGTAAGAGTCCAATATATCTGGGACTTAAAGACCCCATGGGTTCATAACAGGAAACAAAAGGATATAACCTTGCATGCTAGTAGGGATAAACACTATCTTCCGACCAATCATGGAGATTTAAAGATATGCAAAGTGTATGAAACCGGTTGAGTGGATTGTAATCCACCATAAGTTTAGTCTTAAACAATGGACAAGTGATTTTAATTCACTAGAATCCTAGTTGCAATTATGGATCTCAAACAGTCCTACAATCATGATCTCGATGCAGCCAAATTCATTGATAGGTTCTTAATCATGTAGTTTTCCTATTGATTACAAATTTGGGTATAAACATTCTCAGAACCAGTGGCTCTGATGCCACATGTTAACTATTCATGAAATCGAATTGACGGTCATCGTAATATGAACTAGAAAACCATGAATTAGAAAAGAGATTGGTCGCATACCTTGATCCATGCTGAACCAATGATGCACACATTCCTTTATGTGCTCAAACTTGATGATGAATGGCTCCTATCAGCACTCCTTCGTCCCTACACTGATACTCCTTTATGCGCTTGAACTTGATGATGAATGGCTCCGATCCTCGCTTCTTCATCCCTACATATGTTGACACCCTTGGCTCACTCTCCCCAATTATCCCTCAAGTGTGTGAGAGGGATGGGTAACCCCAAGCGTTTTGAGCTTAAATGGAGGGGGCCAAGAGTCCTTATTTATGGGCTTAGATCCCCATTCTCATAATAAAAATCAAATCCTACATGGACTCTCCTTCCTTTCACATGTTAGCTTACCTTAATGTAAAGTTTCCTTTTATGATTAGGCTTTGAAGCTTAGATCTCGAGTTTTCCAAAACCAAAGGTCAAAGTAGTTATACACGTCTCCTTCATCTCTGCACGTGCTAACACCCTAGGCTCACCTTCTCTCCAATTCTCCTTAAGTGTATGCAATAAATGGTTAGCCCCACATGTTTTTAACTTGGATGGAGAGGGCCAATAGCATCTCTTATTTATAGGCTTGGATTTCCTTTCCCATCATAGAAACTAAATCCTATATGGACTCTTCTTCCTCACAAATGTTAGCTTGCCTTCACATGAAGTTTCATTTTATAATTAGGTTTTGAAACTTAGATCCGAAGCTTTCCAAAACCAATGGCCAAATTGGTTGTACATATATGCATGCATGTGAGCCACCACCATACAAGAGACATGATAACACTAAACACTTTGTTGTGAAGATTTTAGCTATTTTATTTTATTAATCCTACAATATTATTTTAACTATTTATAGATTGTATTAAATATCTAGTTGAGTCACCTGGTTAGACATCAAGTTGAGTAGAGGGTTCAGTTTTTAAACTATGTTGCAACAGTCCCATGAGCCAAATACCAGGAGCGGATTAGGTGTGGTCCTTACCATGGGGCCCACCTTGATGTATGTATTCTACATTCACACAGTCCATCCATTTTTTCCATATCATTTAAGGGCATGATCCCAAAAGTGGAGTATTTCCAAATCTTGACCATACCATAGGAAAATAATAATGATTGAATGTCCCACCATTAAAAACTTCCAAGGGCCCACTGTAATGTTTTCATAATATTTATTTGTCATCCAACTTGTTGGTAAGGTCACACAAACCTGAAAAAAAAAAAAAAAAAAAAAAAAAAAAAAAAAAAAAAAAAAAACCAACAGCAACAACAAATATCAGCTTGCTCCAAAACTCTTGTGGCCCCTAAGAAGTTTTTAATGGTCAATCACCACTGTTTCCTATGGTATGGTCCACATGAGATTTGGATCTATTTCATTTTTGCACTCTTGCCCTAAAAAGATCTGGAAAAATGGATGGACAACATGGATATAGAATTCATACATAAAAGATGGGTGAGTCCGGTGCTGCACCTAACCTACTCCCCAAAATACCAGTCCCTAGGACCGGGCTGTGCCTGATACAATTCAGTTTACCAAATGCCTGGCCCAATGTGTTAAATAAGACAGGTTGTGCCAGGCTGTCATGTTAGGCCTTTATGCATGCTCAAGCTGGGCTTGCCTGATTGGTTGGTTACCATCTTTTTTTTTTTCTTAAGTCATGAGGCCCACGTGGTAACTGTATGACATTCAACCTGTCCAACAACTGCACCCAATGATTAGACGCTCCAAAATCCAGCCGATCCAATCATCAGGTGGGCGATACCATAGAAAACAACACAGACCATCCAAAACCTCCAAATTCAAGCCCAGCCTGACTTTCATTGGATTGACCTGATTGTTGGGTCATCTGATCATCATGGTAGGGTCCACATATTGCAAGTGCTGGATGTCATACACACACCATGCACCTGTAGGGAAAAAGAAATAGACAACGGGTGTTTTGGTCATTTCGCTTTGAAAAAAAAAAGGTTGGAGGCACTCATAGTTTTAGTACTGTGTTTGAAAACTCTGCTTTCTGACTCTTTTGATTCATTTGTTAGGAATGCCCATTGCATCTGATTGATTAAACGGTTTCTATACTAATGGCAGTGGATTATATTAAGATTTATCAAGATGCTACATAGCTAGGAATTGGATGCAACTCAAACATAATATCCTCTATTTTCCAGGTTTTTGTGGCTGCGTTTAGAAAAAGAAAGCTCATCCTACCTGAAAATGAAGAAGACTTGCTGCAAGTTGCCAAAGAAGAGATGGGGGACGTGGAGTTGCTCCCTCACACCAAGGGCTTCAAGTAAGTCCAAAATCATTTGCCTAGAATCGAGTATCAAGGTCCGAAAGCCCATACTCAAAATAAGGACCGAACAAGTCAGACACGAACTGAGCCATGATTCAGTCATGTTAACTAATGACACATTTAACTACTAAACTTCACAGAATGGATAATAACCGCCTTGAAATAGGTACAAGTTAACTCAGACCAGGATAGACCCAGTCAGAAAGAATTTTTTCAATCTGTCTCAATTTTTAATCACTAAGTCATACATGGAGCATTTAAACATTCTTGCAATTGTACTTGAAAAGAAAATCATATCAGACATACAATTTCCGAAGTCATACATGGAGCATTTAAACATTTTTGCAATTGTACTTGAAAAGAAAATCATATCAGACATACAATTTCCTAAACTATCTGTGCTTATTGTATTTTAGTGAACATTCAAATTTCAGTTAGTCTAAGATATCTGGATCCTTCAAAAAACTAGAATAACTGAGTCAGTCAAGGATCATTAGATAAGGGTAACGACAGTGTTTCAAATAGCGCCCGTAGCGTAGCGGTAGCGTACGCTACGTAGCGTAGCGTGGCCGTAGCGCTACGTAGCGTCTCAAATAGCGTAAATCCCCTTAGCGTACGCTACGGGGTCGTAGCGTACGCTACTGCTATGTAGCGCGTAGCGTCCGTAGCGTAAGCTACAATGTATTTTTTTTACTGTTTTATTTTTTTATTTTATTTTCACATTTTCTTTGTTTCTAATGTTGAGGATGTAACACTTGTTTTGTACTTGATACTTTTAACCTATAGGATTTTTATTTCTTTTCATATTGTGACTTGTGGTTTCAATTAGACATTATTAATTAAAGTGGTTTGCTTAGAAAGTTGTTGATGTGAAATTATTTAATTTGGCTTATATATGTGGATTGACTTTTGATAAATGATAACTAATAACTTTTTTGAACATGCTTATAATTTATAAAATATCATCCTTTTAGGCATTTTTATATTTTTTTTCCTTTTTTTTTTCCACTATTTATTATATATGTCCTATTTTTAAATTAAAAAATTGAAGTATCGTGTAGCTTACGCTTCACGCTACGTATTTACGCTACTCGCTATAGAGGGCTGACGCTACGCATCACGCTACCGCTATTTAAAACACTGGGTAACGATAAAGGATCCCATTTTCCCAACACTTGAAATCCAGGATAAATGGGATTTTGAACTTTTAATGTTAAAAGTTACCAGTTAATTAGAAACCCTAGTCATTCATGCTAGTTGGGCTACAAAGTCAACCCTCAATACCTCTCGTGAAGTATTTTGAGTCTTTGTCATGATTATACCTACTAGCATTGATCAAAACCTTACTGTATCCTGAGAATTTGAGTTTTGAGGATCCCCTGAACCTGATCCTTGAGATGCTTAATACAAGTACCTGTACTCTGGCAACATAGATATTAAGCACACTAGACGAATTATATGAGAGAGATGATCCAGTGCTCTTAGAGCACTATAAGTTATAGTGCTCCTATTTTTGTTGGAACACTTAAACAGGCCAATCAATTATGGCTGTCAATTAATGCGCTTGGGCCAAGCAAATGTGAAAAAAAATATTTGATCTAGACTGTCCATTAGGTCCATAAATTTCATGGGCTACCATGCAAATATCACAACAATATGATGGACATCAGACATCTGCTCAATCCCCTCTAATATGGACAGTCAAGATCATTTGTACAAAAATAGAACTAATCAACAATTCAATCCAGCTATTTGATAGCTCCCGTCATAGATTGGTTATGATTCTAAAGAACCACTTCTGTTAGGCAATCCTAATAATCCCATCCATGAGATGAAAAAGGACGGCTACAAAAAATAAAGTCGAATCTAGATGGATTTAATCAGCCAATTACTATAATTTTTACATTGTAGACCTTGAAATCAACCTATGTAATACACTATTTTATTGTAAACAGCCTAAGTAATAGTCTATTACATTGTGCCTGTGGGAGTTTTGTGCTCTCACTACTGGTTCAAGCCCGGATAAAGGAGGGTTGCCTTAGGTTGCAGCCACTGTCAAACCTATGCCATAACTTCCTGCATGAATCTGAAGTCATGTGCAACGGAGACCAAGAACTGTGCTGTTTAGGAGCTAATTGGGACAAGTTGAAGGTGGCAAGGGGAATGCCCAAAAGGATGTAGGTGGAGGTTGTAAGAAAGGACTTGACGACCCATGGTCTAATTGAAGTCATGACCCTTGATAGAGTGAGGAATGGCAGAAAAGGGTTCATGTAGCTGACCCCAATTAGTTGGTATAAGGCTTAGATGACGACAATGATGATGGAGGCCTTGAAAAGTTTTCTAGATTTAATGAACAGTTTAGATCGATCTGTTGGAGTGTCCAAGTTGCCCAATGCAACTAAAAGTGCTATAACTTACAAACCTCTGGGAGCCTTGGAGCATTTCTCATCATCTAAATTTAGTTCTCTTAACAAACAAATCTATTATGACCCATTTGGGTGGTTGTATTTGGAATGCATTGAAATCCAAATCACAATTACACTAGAATCAAGGTGATTCCAAATCCTCAACCGTGTTTGGAAGGAATGCACTGGAATCCAAACCTTCCATTTGGGAGCTTGTATTTTGAATGCATTGGAATTCTTTAGTATATTCACAAGACCTAAATTTAATTAACTAAATCAGCTTTAATATCCCAAATTAGCATACATATGATATTTTTGATAGAATGATTGTAATAAGCCCATTGAAATATATACTTTGGCCAAAAATGAGGAAATTCCGAGCCTTTGGTGGGCCACAAACTAAGGATCACAAATGAGCGACTCACCGACATTTTTTAACAGTCCATTTATATGGCCAACATTTGGAAACTTCGGATCATTCTATTGATGTGATTTTAATATTGCAGGCAATCATTGGATTGCTTTGGGGTATCATCAATATGTCATGTGTACTATAGATTAGTAGCCTAACAATACATTTGTTACACGTGCGACTCTCCTAACTTTAAAAGGGAGTCGAAAAATGTATTTCACTCCAATTACACCTGAATCACAGTAAAAAATAGTGAGATTTCAAAATACACCAAAACTATGTATTTTAAAGACCTCTGATTCCATTTATCTCCAAATGCTTGGCTGCCAAACGCAAAAAAAGTTGATTGTTGGATTTGAAATACACCTAATACACTCAAATCCGGGATGCCAAATGACACCTTAAGGTAGATATATTCACAAATTGATTAAGGCAATATCATTGTCATCATCATCATCTAAGCCTTATCCCAATTACTTAAGGTTGGCTACATGAATCCTATTTGGCCATTCCACTACCTTTAATTAAATCATAGGTCATCAAGTCTTTTCTTGCTATCTTCACCACGTCCTCTTGGGCCTTCCCATTGCCCTTTTAGAGCCTTCAACTTGTACACTTCTAACCGGCATGGTTTATGGTCTCCATTGCTCATGGTCAAACCATCTAAGTTTACTTTCCCTCGTCTAATTGCCTATTAGTGGTACTCCTATATTCCCTCAAATGCATTTATTTCTAATTCTATCCTTCCTCATCTTGCCACTCGGCTCGGATTATCATTTTACTTGTCCAACTTGGGGACATAAGACTGACCATTTTTTTAGACCATATTTACACTAAACGAAGAACTATGATGATACAAAACAAGGAGAAAAATAAAATACAACATTTCCGTGATAATAGGCTAAGATGACAAACTAAAGTATTGAAATATGATTAATCATGTGTAGAAGAAATATCTCAGGCACCTCAATGGCAATAAGTTACGAGCCATCACCACTTTAGTACACATGCCTGCATGTGAATTTTGTATGACATCCAAGATGTGCAAGTGGTGGCTGTGCCATATCTCTTGGCTCAAAAATCAGGCTACTCCAATCGTCAGGATGGTCCCACATATAGGTTACTTAGATCAGACCTTTGGCAGGTCTGTTTAAATCGTTCATTGTTTTCCTACAAGGTGGCCGGCCTGATGATTGAAGTAGCTTGATTTTTGCACCCTGTGATCTTCATCGTGGGTTCTACCTTCTGTGTAGCTCGGATGTTGCACCCATTTGACATGTAGGCATGTGTGCTAGGGTTCAAAGGTAGCTTACCATCAATTGTGGTGTATGCAATCACTCTTCATATCAAAAGAGGGTTACATAAATTGTGTTACTGGAAGTCCACCCTCAAGGTGTAGATACATTTTCTGAGACATGGATTATCCATTATTTCATTATTCAAAACTTTTTTTCCTGACATAAAATATGGATTATCCATTATTTCATTATTGCAACATACTTAAAAAGATGTAATTAAGGCCGCAAATTATGAACAGAAATCTTACTGCTGTCACTAGGCACATTACACAAGTTAGAGTTGGTCAACTCACTGATTCGAGCGACATGTTCCACTTCGATATCCAGTTTCAACTTGGAAAGAAACCTCTCCCTTTTCTAATTCAATTTGGCTGATTCGATAAAAGCTCGCCCATAAGTAGAAGAGTTGGAACTCAATACCTAAAGCCAGAACAAACTGAGTAAAATCAGCTAGATCTCCTAGTCATGAAGCAAAATTTTCAATACGGACTATCTAGAATGAATTAACATATAATTTTTTGCTGAAATATTCGTCTCTAAGAGTATGGTTGTTATTGTTATCAGATGGCTGGATAAAGCTTCAATTTCATATGGCAAAATAGGAAAATGGTCTCTTTGTACTGTAACTCAAGTGGAAGAAACGAAGATTGTCCTCCGAATGCTTCCCATTATCATCAGCGCTGTGTTGGGCTACCTACCCTTACCCCAACTCATGACATTGACAGTCCAACAAGGCAGTACCATGAATACCAAGATAGGGAGCATAGATGTTTCCCCCGCGACTCTCCTAATAATCCCCATAATGTTTCAAATGGTGATCCTAGTCACCTATGATAGATTGTTTGTTCCATTTGCAAGGAGAATCACGGGATATAAGAGTGGAATCACCAACTTGCAACGTGTCGGTGTAGGATTCATATCGACTCCACTCGCAACTTGCGTGGCTGCCATTATAGAGAGGAAAAGGAAGAAGGTAGCAGAGGAGCATGGGCTAACTGACTCAGGAACTGGTGTGCCTATGTCAGTGATGTGGCTACTACTACAATTCTTTGCTGTGGCCATCAATGATGCATTTTCATTTGTTGGGTTGCTAGAGTTTTTCAATGGCGAAGCGTCGAGAGGGATGAAGTCGATGGGGACTGCCATCTTCTGGTGTGTACTCGGGTTGTCTTCCTTGCTTGGATCTTCTCTGGTAGATATTGTGAACAAAACTACCAAACATGGAGATGGAGGAATAGGGTGGTTAGAGGGTAACAACTTGAACAAGAGCCACCTCGATCGTTTTTATTGGTTGCTTGCTGCCCTTGGACTGCTCGGGTTCTTCAATCATCTGTTTTGGGCAAAGAGATACATCTACCGGCATTCCCCTCACAATCCAAGTGGTTGAAATTCTTCATCTAACAGGACATAGTATTGCCATATGTTACTATATAAATCCCACTAGTATCACACAGTGCTTTGCGTCTCTTGCATGTTTATTCTCTTTAATGTTCTCAAAGGCAGATTTGTGCTCATGTAATTATCTCTACTATATGTAACATGAGTAGCATTGGGCAAACATTCCCCGAAATTTGGTTTTTTTTTTTTATTTATCTTGATAAAACTCTCTTGTGAAATGACATCCAAAGAGTCCTAAATCTAATTAAGGGGGTATTTAGGGAAGGTATGGATGTATCCTAGAAAAATTCATGTCTATGTCCACAAAAGAGGCTAGATTCCCACTGGTGTCAGCTGGTGCGCCAGCAAGGCTGGGCAGAGGTGTTAAGTGTACTGGCCCGTGCCGGTAGGTGCACCAGTCATGCTACCTGTGCTGATTGGTACCAGCAGATAGACCACCTACTTTGTTGAGAAAGCTGGTGCCAGTGGATTTGTTGTTGAACTGCTTTGAGAAAAAAGAAGGGAAAAAAAAAAAAAAAGAACAATAAAAAAAGGGAGAAAAAGAAAGAGGAGAGAGGGAGACAGAGAGGGAAGAGAATAGGAAAGAAGATAAGATACCACTCTTATACCATGTAGAAATCATGGCATGATAAGAAAATTATAAGACAGAAAGAAAAGGGAGTTTTTGGAGAAAAAAGAATGTTAGAGAGTGATTAACCACTCACTTCTATTCTGTTTACTATGAAACCCTAAAATAATGTTATGATGTCCTGGAGGATCACCCAAAGAACACAAGAAAACACCCCTAAACATTTTCTCCTTTCCTTTAAATCAGACCTTTGCTGGATCTGTTTCAAATCATTCATTGTTTTCTTATAGGGTAGCTGGCATGATGCTTGAACTGGATTGATTTTTTACCCAGTGATCTTCATCACAGGTGCTACCTTTACAGAACTTGGATGTTGCATCCATTTGACATGTTGCTATATGTGATGGGTGCACAGTAGCTAGCCATCCATTGCAGACTTGTAGTATATATGATGATTCTTCATATCTAAAGGGTTGCATCAAATCAACCCTCAGGGAATAGATCCATGTTTGCAGACGAGAATTCAACTTCTTTGAGGAAAGGTAACTCACAAATTCCAAACAGAAAGATTACCGTTGTCACCAGGCATATTACACAAGTTCAAATCTGGTCAACTCACCGATTCTAGCAAAATGTTCCTTGTATATCTGGTTTGAACTTCAAAAGCAGCCTTTCCCTTTTCCGATTCAACTTGATTGAGTCAATGCAAACTCACCCATTTTATAGAAGAGGAGTTAGAAGAACCCAATACCTGGAGCCAGAACAGACCAAGTTGAATCAGTTGAGTTCCTAATCATTAAGCAAAATTTTAAATAATGGGTCAATCTAGAATGAATTTATAAATAATTTTTTTTCTGAAATATTTGTCTCTAAGCGTATGGTGGTTATTGTTATTAGATGCCTGGATAAAGCTTTAATTTCATATGCGAAAACCAGAAAATTGTCTCCTCGTTCTGTAACTCTAGTTGAAGAAACGAAGATTGTCCTCTGAATGCTTCCCATTATCATTGGCGCCATGTTGGGCTACCTACCCATACCCCAATCCCTGACATTTAGTCCAACAAGGCATTACCATGATCACCAAGATAGGGAGCATAGATTTGTCCCCCATGATTCACCTAATAATCCTCATAATGTTTCAAATGGTGATCCTACTGACCTATGATAGTTTGTTTGTTCCATTTTCATAGAGAAACACGAGAGTATAAGAGTGAAATTACCAGCTTGCAACATGTCAGTGTTGGTTTCATATTGACTCCACCCACTTGTGAGTTGCATTGCGGCCATTATAGAGAGGAAAAGAAAAGAGGGTAGCAGAGGAGCATGGGCTAACTGACTCAAGAACTAGTGTGCCATGTTGGGGACGTGCTACTTATACAGTTCGTTGCTGTCACCATCAATGATTTATCCTCATGTAACCATCTATATCATACACAACAATGCAAGTGGCCATGACCCTCCAAATTTTGTTTTTCTAACTTGCTAAAACTCTGCCTTGTGAAAGGACAACCAAAGGGTTTTAAATCTAATTTAGGGAATTTAAATGTATGGTCATATCCTAGACAAATTCATGTTTCTGTCCACAGGAAAAGGGCTATTATGATCATGCCCACATGCTAACCTCCACTGCTGGATAGCATCTTTGCACCCCTTATGTGCACAAATTCCAAACGTATACCTGAGGCCACCACTGACCAGCCCAACATTTCCACTAGTGCTCCAAAGTTGGGCTTTTATCAACCAGAGCGATCTACCTATCATGGACTGCACCTAGTGATGCTATTGATTGCAGCATCCATTGGATGAAGCCCAAGCCCTGAACTGGATTCTTATTCTCTGAATATGTGTAACTGTGGACCACGTTGAGTTTACCAATATGAACTTCGGTAGGGTGCAACGACTTAGTCCCATGTGCGACTTAGTCCCATGTGCAGCAACAATGCCGTCACATAAGTGGCGTATTATGTATTGAAACATATCAAAATAATCAGTCTGAGCAGCCCCTACAGAAAAACCCGACATAGTGAGGTCAGCCCAAAAGATCATAACTGCCTATGAAGCTGGCCAAACAAGATCCAGTTCCAGCAACGATTACAGACTGTAAAAATACAGCAAACCATGATCGTACCCATTTAAGTAACATCCAAAACCGGTGATCAAACAGCCGCAAACTGGATCGGCAATAGTCGGACAGGTGATCGAAACCTTCAATAGATTTAATTGGCAATGGCTAAACTACAGAAACCAATACACGTATATGGATACGACCATGGCCCAGCACTGGTCGTTGATCGGCAATCAAGATAAATAGCCAACCAAAACTACCCATGCTAGCAGCTCAACAATGACTAGCAGATGATCAAACATTGTAATTAGCAAGATCACATGGTTAACCGCGCCAACAGTCAACTTTTAATCACCCAGAAAACCAAACTAATCATGCAGTTGAAACTTGAAAGGCTTAATTAAGATGCACCTATATAAGTCTTAAACAGGAACCAAAAGCAACCTCTACTCAATCATATAATCATGCTGAATAATGACTAAAGAATGATACAAGTAGCAATAAAAAATCGCTGTGATCAATTCATCACAATAGAAAATACAAGCAAACCACCACATTTGGTCGTCTCAGGAAGTCATGAATCAGCGTCAGCATCAAGCATAAGGTAGACAAGTTGAAGAGCCTCAGCATATATGCAATGCTGTAGCCAAAAAGCTTTCAATAGCTGTCATAAAGGGCACTATATAGCAGCCACTGTTTGCTGAATACTTTATGGCAATTAAGATATGTTGCTGAAAAAGCAGTGTACGCTCTCTACAGGTGATCAACAGAACAGCAAACAAAATGTCATGCTAAAAACAATCAAAGCCGCTGGATTGAAATGAGGAAAATAATAGACCAAACTTCACCATATCCAGTCATGAATCACGATTTAAAAAATATTTTTTTAAAAAAAAGATCAAACACATGATTTATGCAGTGCTTTGATACCACATGCAAGATGTAACTATTGTTTTCCTTTGCAGTCTAAAATCTTTCATAAAATCACTGACTTCGTCAAATGAAACATGTACCTTGATTCACCATTGCAGCCTACATTAAGAGCTTGTTTTGGAGCCTGATTCTCCGCACCTTCTCTACTCTTTACGTTCTCCATATAGATGGGAAACATTGCAAATGGTGGAGAGTGATATGGGGATCAAGACTCCTATATATAGAGGATTCCAAGATACGAAGCCATCAAAATTCCCTTCTTCACCAGGACTCTTCACTTTTTAGCAATTTCCACACTTCCTAGCATTCCTCTCACACTCAAAGATGAAACTGATGGCACCCCAAATCTTAAGTGGGCCCACCAGCAAGCTCATAACTCAAGATCCAACAGCTGATCTGGTTTGATAAAAATCACTGATCTATGACGACCAACTGAATTGGGAAGAATCTTACATTAAGTTGTAGCGAAGTGCAGCATTCTTTCCATTCACATCAAACTAGAAAGAGAGGCAGGGTTGTGAAACACAACCAGATGGCTTATTCTATACCATGAAATCATTTTAAGGAAAATCATGCGAAAATCTAAATTTTCATGAATGATTTTATTGTTTTGTGATGATTATCAACTTTCACAGCTGACAAAAGATACAAGAATATCAAACCTAATTAAAGAATGACTAGCTTTCAAATATACAACCAAAGTATCCATTTCTTTCATACTAAGAAAGCAGCAAACACACCCAAGATTCTTCGAAAATACAAAAAGGTTTTTTCCTCAATTTTACAATATTACCTGTTCTAATTGGAAATATTCTGGTATTTTACCTATCAAACACAATTGAATGGATTAGGCAAATCCAATTCGATTTGATCAGACTGACCATATGCAAATAAGGCCTTATATCTGAAGAAACTCTTACCATGAATTATACATCCATTTCCATATTGATATCTTCTGTTTCCTCTTGACTCAACTGGATGCTCATAATTGAATTTAAAATATGTAGCCATAAGGTTCCATTTGGATGTTCCTCGACTGCGAGCAGAATGAATCTTTTTGCAGAACGGTTACTCATCCTTTTCCGGTGTTTGTTTTGGGCAGAGTGGAAAATGGAACCACAACATGTAGATACCCTCTTCCTAACCCAAATTAATGTCAGGAGCATTTTAGGCCATTGGCATTGACCAACTTCCATGAGTTGGTTTGGCCATCGCCTAAGTGACAAATACGGACTTCATTTTTTTATGCATTTGCGAGTCTTTCATTGATCTGGTCTGTCAAACTATCCCCAAATTGCACATAAGTCTAGAAATGCAGGTCGAAAACCCACCAAAATATTGGCATTGGAGCTGGAGATGATTTTTTTTTTAATGATTTGGCAAATGATGTTGCGGATCTCCATGCTGTCCTCAGAAGACAAATAAAGTTCAGAGGAAATCTCAAGGAATCAATTGCTAACACATTTCCTATGATAAACCATGAAAGAAAGTCAAAGAAAAGGAGGAACTACAGAGTCATGATGCCATCAGAAGGTGACTAGTGTCTTGAATCTCCAGATGAACAAGTCTGAAAATGGAGCCCATGATTCAAACAACTGTTCATCTTATGGGCCCTACTACATATGGAGATTCACTAAATATCCCATAGATTAGAGGTTACTAATCCTTCGATCAGCTACCAACAAATAGACAGTTGAAAGAGAGAGAGGAGAGAAAAAAAAAAAAGCAATGATCTAGAAAGATGGCCAAAGATTTGATGGCTAGGATCTTCCAATCTGGAAGAATTTTTTTTATCAATTCCCCATAGGTCATTGGTCCCATTGATTTAGCTTCTTCTTCTTCTTCTTATTTTTCTTTAGCTAAAACCAAAAAGAAAAAGAAAAAAACGATGTTTGAAAGTCCATCAGGTAAAGATGGCCAAAGTTTTCTAACCATAGAATCAAAATGATATAGTTGAAAATGGAGCTAGCACCCATGATAAATCATAGAGAACAGCAGAATTCTCCATCTAGGAGAGGTTTGCTAATAACATAAGTGGAGCACAGCCCATGTATGCAAGCACACGTGCCAATATGGCACATGTGTGCAAGATATGAGACATCCATTAGTTGGGCCACACTTTCTGGACTTTCAGCCCTAAAAATGATCCATTTAACTCCTCAACTAGGCTGCAATATGCAAGAAAACACATGGCTAGAAAAGCATTGCTTTAGCCAACTGTCTGCTATGCACACTTAGGCCCACCTAAGGAATAAAATGGCCTAATTTTTTAGCCAGAAGATTTAATTAACATTCACGCCCAGTGTTTGTAGTATCGGTATCATTACATGTCTCGCTAGCTAGGGATACCGAAACATGTATTGATATCACCGATACCCGGAAACATATCGCTGACTGAAGGAAACATTAGGGAAACATGGGGAAAATGGTAGAATTCTTCAACGAAACTTTAGGAGATGCTAAAATACATATATTTGCATATTTAGGAATCCAATAATTGCAAATAAAATGCATATATGATAAGTTACTCTTTAATGGGGGCTTAAACATGTATCGCAGGCTAGGAAAAATTGAGGAAACATGGAGAAAGTGGTAGAATTTCTCAATGATACTTCGTGAGAGACTAAAATTGATGCAGGACAAGAAATTTAAAAATGATATGCAAGATTTCAGGCTTAGATCATACTAATTCAGAACAATCACATAATAATTCCACATCCCACACAAAAGCTCAAACATTCAAGCAAGGGGAATCTATACGGGTCCAGGCCTACATAAGCTAGGGCTGGATCAGTAAAATTATAGACCAAACAATACTCAAAGGAAAGTAAAAATTATCCACACATGCACAGCAATCAGTCCTTGATCCAAGGGATTCACCAATTTCAATTCAGAGAACCCTAGGGTAAGAAAAGGGGCAAATAAATTGAAAGGAATGCAATCTAGGGTTAGGGTTAGGGAGAATAGGTATAAGAGGAGTAAAATATGTGAAATCTAAACCTTCAGATACTCCCCGCGGGCGGACAGCGAGCCAGGCCTGTCGCACGTGCGCAGGGGTCTGGCCACACGTGCGAGGGGGAGTCGAACGTGGAAAGTGCCTCCTTAGCTCAGGTCGGCCACGGGAGGGCTTCAAAACCCGCAAGTTTCGTGTCGATCGGATGCGCGGTCTGTGCATGCTGCTCCGCCGAAGTTTCAGCCCTCCTGTAGGGCCAGAATCTGGAATTTTGCTGTAAAGAGGTAAACTGTTGCAATAAAGGACAGATTTGAAGCGCGGATGGTAGTAGGAGATGAGAAATAGAGATGGTAGAGGATGGGGGCGAATCGGGAAAGATGTGGCTTCGCACCACGGTAATTAGTCATTCGATGAAGGGAGGGCTTTGCACCCAATTGGATTTCCACAACTCAAGAACTCAGACGAGTAGGAAAATGCAGAATTTTTATTAAACTTCAATTAATCCCAAAATAACTACAAGAGGTGCTTATTTATAGGGAAAACCCTATACCCCAAAACTTGCGCCATGTGCATAACCTATTACTTGGCGATGAAGTAAACCAATATAAAAACTAGTTAAAGAAATCTAAAGCGTTCATGAAGTTCTAAATAACATAAATAAATAAAACCTAAAATATGAACTTAATCCGACTAGTGGGCCACGATCATGAGATCCCATGATGGCCTTTACTTGACTATCGGGCCCACTCTCTTGAACCAAAACTCCTCTTCTAACTAAGAAGCCCTCACTGGACATCGTCATCGAGCCAGATCGACGGTGGGGCCCTCATTTTCCTTACGTACGTGCGTAGGGGTCGTGCGTGCGCGTGATGTCCCCATCAATTCTCCCCAGCTGCAAAGGTTTCGCCACTAGCGAAATAAAACTTCTGAATCGCTCCACGATGTCAGGAACAAGTTTCTGAATCTCCACCTCAGTGAACCACATGCTGTCTGAAGCTGGGTGTGACTTCCATTTAATTAGGTACTTCTGAAACCCACTGTCCGACGTTGAAACTATTCGATGGTCCATGATATCCTCTATTTTCTCTCTGGATGTGTGAAGGTTAGGTATGGGAGGTAGAGGTTGTGAATAAAGATCAAGAAGAATAGATATTGGAGGTAGAGACTGGGAAAATGGGTCGAGACCGGTAGGTATGAGACGTAGAGGCTGGGAAAATAGGTTGGGAAGGGTAGGTATGGGAGGTAAAGGCTAGGAAGATGGGTCGAGAGGGGGCCATGGATCAAGGGATAAATCTGGAGAATCAAGATGGATGGGCAAAAGGCCGAACAAAGTATCAGTGGTCTCCTGAAGAGTAACTAGATCTTCCACATTGAATGCGGAACTAATTCCCATGAAAGGTAATAGATCTATTTCATACGCATTGAGACCGTTTCATTTTATAATTTTGAAGGGTCCAGCACTACGCGCATGTAACTTACAAACGGCCTCCAGAGGATACCGCTCGGGCCTGATGCAGACCATCCCAGAGTCTCCGATATTGAATTCTTTGAAACGTTCATGCTGGTCTGCAGAAAATTTGTAATGTTCATTACTAGTAGTGATTTTCTGTGTGATTTCTAGATGCCATGAATAAATGTGATGCGCAAAAGACTTTGCAGGTTCTGACGGCCTATGGGACAGTGACATAGGGACAAGATCAATAGGTTTCCCAGGTTTATAACCATTAACGACTTCATAAGGACTGAAACCTGCGGACTTATCGACAGAACTATTAAACGCAAACTCGGTTGTAGGTATTACGTTGTCCCATCTTCTGGTGTGCCCTTTATCCCACCTAGGGGGAGACTCAACTGGTAGATCATCAGGAAAGACATCACAAAACTCATCCACTACCGGAATGGCCTCAGTGAGTAACTCTACACTAGCCTCTAGTGCACTCTCTCTAGCCACAAGGCCGTACATGTTGTACTACTTAAAATAGTGGTCTTGATGTCCCTCATGGGGTGGGTGCACCGGTGCATGCCCATGACTGATTCCTTGGCCAACTTCATTCATTGGTCTATCCTCCTGGCCACCCGCTTGAGATTGAACATCTACCCCAATGGTAGGGTTTGTCCTGGCAGAGGCCTTTAGGTAGGTAATGCGCACATCAAGTTGTTCAAAGCATTGGTCCATATCCAAGCGCTTACCCAAAGACTCAATCTGCTGGGACGGTTTATTTAATGACTCTTGCAATCGTTCCATGTAGTATAGGGTGCAAACCAACCACGATCCGTACGCAAGGGCATACGACTGCTAACTCCACCTAAGGACTTTCTATGACGACTATATGCAAGTAAATGGAACTAAATGATCTTATGAGACTCTATATGAGGGAAACTATGCAGTGTTACTAAAATCCAGCAATATAGTTGTCAAAATAAAGGACTAACAGAAAGTTACAACAATGTGAATTGCTAACTCCCTGCTAACAGAACTACAGTTTTCTAAACATTTATGTGATGAAACTGGATGTATGACGGACTTACACAAACTAACCCTAAACATATAATGCATTCCCCTATAAAAACCCTAAGCTCTGATACCAAATTTGATGCAGGACATGAAATTTAAATATGATATGCAAGATTTCAGGCTTAGATCATACTACTTCAGAACAATCACATAATAATTCTACATCCCACACAAAAGCTCAAACATTCAAGCAAGGGGAATCTATGTGGGTCTAGGCCTACACAGGTTAGGGCTGGATCAGTAAAATTATGGACCAAACGATACTCAAAGGGAAGTAAAAATTATCCACACATGCACAACAATCAGTCCTTGATCCAAGGGATTCACGAATTTTAATTTAGAGAACCCTAGGATAAGAAAACGGGCAAATAAATTGAAAGGAATGTAATCTAATGTTAGGGTTAAGGAGAATAGGTATGAGAGGAGTAAATAGTTGGAAATCTAAACCTTGAGCTACTCCCCGCGCGCAGACAGCGGGCCAGGCCTGTCGCGCGTGCGCAGGAGTCTGGCCACACGTGCGAGGGGGCGTCGAACGCGGAAAGCGCCTTCTTGGCTCTGGTCGGTCAGGGGAGGGATTCAAAACTCCTAAGTTTCGGGTCGATCGGATGCGCGGTCTGTGCATGATACTCCGCCGAAGTTTCAGCCCTTCTACAGGGCCAGATTCTGGAATTTTGCTGTAAAGAGGAAAACTGTTGCAATAAAGGACAAATTTGAAGCGCGGATGGTGGTAGGAGATGAGAAATAGAAATGGTAGAGGATGGGGGCGAATCGGGATAGCTGTGGATTCGCACCACGGTAGTTAGCCCTTCGATGAAGGGAGGGCTTCGCACCCAATTGGATTTCCACAACTCAAGAACTCAGAGGAGTAAAAAAATGCAGAATTTTTATTAAACTTCAATTAATCCCAAAAGAGCTACAAGAGGTGCGTATTTATAGGGAAAACCTTATACCCCAAAACTGGCGCCATGTGCGCCACCTATTACTTAGCGATGAAGTAAACCAAAATAAAAACTAATCAAAGAAATTTAAAGCGTTCATGAAGTTCTAAATAACATAAATAAGCAAAACCTAAAATATGAACTTAATCCGACTAGTGAGCCATGATTATGAGATCCCATGATGGACTTTACCTGACTATCGGGTCCAATCTCTTAAACCAAAACTCTATCTTCTAACTAGGAGGCCCTCCGTGCACGTCGCCATCGAGCCAGATCGATGGTAGGGCCCTCCTTTTCCTTACATGCGTGCGTAGACGGGGCGGCGTGCGTGCGCGTGCGCGTGATGTACCCATCAATTCTCCCCAGCTGCGAAAGTTTCGCCACTGGCGAAATAAAACTCCTGAATCGCTCCACGATGTCAGGATCAAGTTTCTGAAGCTCATCCTCAGTGAACCACATGCTGTCTGAAGCTGAGCGTGACTTCCATTTAATCAGATACTTCTGAAACCTACCGTCCGACGTTGAAACTATCTGATGGTCCAGGATATCCTCTATTTTCTCTTTGGATGTGTGAAGGTTAGGTATGGGAGGTAGAGGCTGGGAATAAAGATCAGGAAGAATAGGTATGGGAGGTAGAGACTGGGAAAAATGGGTCGAGACTGGTAGGTATGGGACGTAAAGGCTGGGAAAATCGGTTGGGAAGGGTAGGTATGGGAGGTAGAGGCTAGTAAGATGAGTCGAGAGGGGGCCATGGATCAAGGGATAAATCTGGAGAATCAGGATGGATGGGCAAAGGGCCGGACAAAGTATCAGTGGTCTCCTGAAAAGTAACTAGATCCTCCACAATGAATGTGGAACTAATTCTCATTGAAGGTGGTAGATCTACTTCATACGCATTGAGACCGTTTCATTTTATAATTTTGAAGGGTCCGGCGCTACGTGCGTGTAACTTATGAACGGCCTCCGGAGGATACCGCTCGGCCTATAGGACAGTGACATAGGGACAAAATCAATAGGTTTCTCGGGTTTATAACCATTAATGACTTCATAAGGACTAAAACCTGTGGACCTATCGACAGAACTATTAAACGCAAACTCGGCTGTAGGTATTACGGTGTCTCATGTTCTGGTGTGCCCTATATCCCTCCTAGGGGGAGACTCATCCAGTAGATCATCAGGAAAGACATCACAAAACTCATCCACTCTACACTAGCCTCTGGTGCACTCTCTCTAGCCACAAGGCCGTACATGCTGTACCACTCAAAATAGTGGTCTTGATGTCCCTCATGGGGTGGGTGCACGGGTGCATGCCCATGACTGATTCCTTGGCCAACTTCATTCATTGGTCTATCCTCCTAGCCACCTGCCTGAGATTGAACATCTACCCCAATGGTAGGGTTTGTCCTAGCGGAGGCCTTTAGTTTGGTAATGTGCACATTGAGTTGTTCAAAGCATTGGTCCATATCCAAGCGCTTACCCAAAGACTCAATTTGCTAGGACAGTTTATTTAATAACTCTTACAATCGTTCCATGTTTAGTGTAGGGTGCAAACCAACCACGACCCGTACGTGGGGGCATACGACTGCTAACTCCACCTAAGGACTTTCTATGACGAGTATATGCAACTAAATAGGACTAGATGATCCTATAAGACTCTATATGAGGGAAACTACACAGTGTTACTAAAATCCAGCAATATAGTTGTCGAAATAAAGGACTAACAGAAAGTTACAGCAATTCAACTCCTTGCTAACAGAACTACGGTTTTCCAAACATTTATATGTGATAAACTGGATGTATGACGGACTTACACAATCTAACCCTAAACATAAAATGCATTCCCCTATAAGAACCCTAAGCTCTGATACCAAATTTGAGGCGGGACATGAAATTTAAATATGATATGCAAGATTTTAGGCTTAGATCATACTAATTCAGAACAATCACATAATAATTCCACATCCCACACAAAAGCTCAAACATTCAAGCAAGGGGAATCTATGCGGGTCTAGGCTTACACAGGTTAGGGCTGAATCAGTAAAATTATGAACCAAACAGATACTCAAAGGGAAGTAAAAATCATCCATACATGCACAACAATCAGTCCTTGATCCAAGGGATTCACCAATTTTAATTCAGAGAACCCTAGGGTAAAAAAAGGGGCAAATAAATTGAAAGGAATGCAATCTAGGGTTAGAGTTAGGAAGAATAGGTATGAAAGGAGTAAAATAGTCGGAAATCTAAAGCTTGAGATACTCCCCGCGAGCAGACAGCAGGCCAGGCCTGTCGGTCGTGTGCAGGGGTTTGGCCACACGTGCGAGGGGGCGTCAAACGCGGAAAGCGCCTCCTTCGCTCTGGTCGGCCACGGAAGGGCTTCAAAACCCCCAAGTTTCGTGTCGATCGGATGCGCGGTCTGTGCGTGATGCTCCGCCGAAGTTTCAGCCCTCCTGTCGGGCCAGAATCTGGAATTTTGCTGCAAAGAGGAAAACTGTTGCAATAAAGGACAGATTTGAAGCACGAATGGTGGTAGGAGATGAGAAATAGAAATGGTAGAGGATAGGGGCGAATCGTGATAGATATGGCTTTGCACCACGGTAGTTAGCCCTTCGATGAAGGGAGGGCTTCGCATCTAATTGAATTTCCACAACTCAAGAACTCAAAGGAATAGAAAAACGCAGAATTTTTATTAAACTTCAATGAATCCCAAAAGAATTACAAGAGATGCCTATTTATAGGGAAAACCCTATACCCCAAAACTCGCGCCATGTGCGCAACTTATTACTGGCGATGAAGTAAAGCAAAATAAAAACGAATTACAAAAATCTAAAGCGTTCATGAAGTTCTAAATAATATAAATAAGCAAAACGTAAAATAGAATTTAATCCGACTAGTGGGCCACGATCATGTGATCTCATGATGGGCTTTACTTGACTATCGGGCCCACTCTCTTAAACCAAAACTCCGTCTTTTAACTAGGAGGCCCTCCGTGGACGTCGTCATCGAGTTAAATCGACGGTGGGGACCTCCTTTTCCTTGCATACGTGCATAAGGGGGGCTGTGTGCGTGAGCGTGTGCGCGTGATGTCCCCATCAATTCTCTCCGGCTGCGAAGGTTTCGCCACCAGCAAAATAAAACTCTTGAATTGCTCCACGATGTCAAGATCAAGTTTCTGAAGCTCCTCTATGAACCACGTATTGTCTGAAGCTGGGCGTGACTTCCATTTAATTCAGGTACTTCTGAAACCCGCCGTCCGACGTTGAAACTATCTGATGGTCCAAGATATCCTCTATTTTCTGTCTGGATGTGTGAAGGTTAGGTGTGGGAGGTAGAGGCTGGGAATAAGATTAGAAAGAATATGTATGGGAGGTAGAGACTGGAAAAATGGGTCGAGACTGGTAGGTATGGGACGTAGAGGCTGGGAAAATGGGTTGGGAAGGGTAGGTATGGGAGGTAGAGGCTAGGAAGATGGGTCGGGAGGGGGCCATGGATTAAGGGATAAATCTGAGAATCAGATGGATGGGCAAAGGGCCGGACAAAGTATCAGTGGTCTCCTGAAAAGTAATTAGATCCTCCACATTGAATATGGAACTAATTCCCATGGAAGGTGGTAGATCTACTTCATACGCATTGAGACTGTTTCATTTTATAATTTTGAAGGGTCCAGCGCTACGCGCGTGTAACTTACGAACGCCTCCGGAGGATACCGCTCGGGCCTGATGCGGACCATCCTAGAGTGTCCGATATTGAATTCTTTGAAACGTTCATGCTGGTCTGCAAAATATTTGTAATGTTCATTACTAGTAGTGATCTTCTGTCTGATTTCTTGATGCCATGAATGAATGTGATGCGCAAAAGACTCTGCAGGCTCTAATGGCCTATGAGACAGTGACATAGGGACAAGATCAATAAGTTTCCCAGGTTTATAACCATTAACGACTTCATAAGGACTGAAACCCGTGGACCTATCGACAGAACTATTAAACGCAAACTTGGCTGTAGGTATTACGGTGTCCCATGCTCTGATGTGTCCTATATCCCTCCTAGGGGGAGACTTATCCGGTAGATCATCAGGAAAGATATCACAAAACTCATCCACTACCGGAATGGCCTCAGTGGGTAACTCTATACTAGCCTCTGGTGCATTCTCTCTAGCCACAAGGCCGTACATGTTGTACCACTCAAAATAGTGGTCTTGATGTCCCTCATGGGGTGGGTGCACGGGTGCATGCCCATGACTGATTCCTTGGCCAACTTCATTCATTGGTCCATCCTCTTGGCCACTCGCCTGAGATTGAACATCTACCCTAATGGTAGGGTTTGTCCTGGCGGAGGCCTTTAGTTGGGTAATGCGCACATCAAGTTGTTGAAAGCATTGGTCCATATCCAAGCGCTTACCCAAAAACTCAATCTACTGGGACGGTTTATATAATAACTCTTGCAACCGTTCCATGTTTAGTGTAGGGTGCAAACCAACCATGACCCGTATGTGGGGGCATACAACTGCTAACTCCACCTAAGGACTTTTTATGACGACTATATGTAACTAAATGGGACTAGATGATCCTATGAGACTCTATATGAGGGAAACTACGCAGTGTTACTAAAATCCAGCAATATAGTTGTCGAAATAAAGGACTAACAGAAAGTTACAACAATGTGAATTGCTAACTCCCTGCTAACAGAGCAACGGTTTTCTAAACATTTATATGTGATGAAACTAGATGTATGACGGACTTACACAAACTAACCCTAAACATATAATGCATTCCCCTATAAGAACCCTAAGCTCTGATACCAAATTTGATGCAGGATATGAAATTTAAATATGATATGCAAGATTTCAGGCTTAGATCATACTAATTTAGAACAATCACATAATAATTCTACATCCCACACAAAAGCTCAAACATTCAAGCAAGGGGAATCTATGCGGGTCCAGGCCTACACAGGTTAGGGCTGGATCAATAAAATTAAGGACCAAACGATACTCAAAGGAAAGTAAAAACCATCCACACACGCACAACAATCAGTCCTTGATCCAAGGCATTCACCAATTTCAATTCAGAGAACCCTAGGGTAAGAAAAGGGGCAAATAAATTGAAAGGAATGCAATCTAGGGTTAGGGTTAGGGAGAATAGGTATGAGAGGAGTAAAATAGTCAGAAATCTAAACCTTGAGATACTCCCCGCGCGCGGACAGCGGGCCAGGCCTGTCGCATGGGCGCAGGGGTCGAGCCACTCATGTGAGGGAGCGTCGAACGCAGAAAGCGCCTCTTTGGATCTGGTCAGCCAAGGGAGGGCTTCAAAACCCTCAAGTTTCGTGTCGATCGGATGCGCGGTCTGTGCGTGATGCTCCGCCGAAGTTTCAGCCCTCCTGCAGGGCCAGAATCTGGAATTTTACTTTAAAGAGGAAAACTATTGTAATAAAGGACAGATTTGAAGCGCAGATGATTATATGAGATGAGAAATAGAGATGGTAGAGGATGGGGGCAAATCGGATAGATGTGGCTTCGCACCACGGTAGTTAGCCTTTCGATGAAGGGAGGGCTTCGCACCCAATTGAATATCCACAACTCAAGAACTCAGAGTAGAAAAACGCAGAATTTTTATTAAACTTCAATGAATCTCAAAAGAACTACAAGAGGTGCATATTTATAGGAAAAACCCTATACCCTCAAAACTCGCGCCATGTGCGCAACCAATTACTTGGCGATGAAGTAAATCAAAATAAAAACTAATTAAAGAAATTTAAAGCATTCATGAAATTTTAAATAACATAAATAAGCAAAACCTAAAATATGAACTTAATCCGACTAGTGGGCCACGATCATCAGATCCGATGATGGGCTTTACTTGATTATCGGGCCCACTCTCTTGAACCAAAACTCCGTCTTCTAACTAGGAGGCCCTCCCTGACCGTCGTCATCAAGCCAGATCGACGGTGGGGCCCTCGTTTTCCTTTCGTACGTGCGTAGGTAGGGGGCGTGCATGCACGTGTGCGCGTGATGTCCCCATCAATCTCCCCGGCGGCGAAGGTTTTGCCACTGGCGAAATAAAACTCCTGAACCGCTCCACGATGTCAGGATTAAGTTTCTGAAGCTCCTCCTCAGTGAACCACGTGCTGTCTGAAGCTGGGCATGACTTCCATTTAATCAGGTACTTCTGAAACCCGCCGTCCGACGTTGAAACTATCTGATGGTCCAGGATATCCTCTATTTTCTCTCTGGATGTATGAAGGTTAGGTATGGGAAGTAGAGGCTGGGAAGAAAGATCAGGAATAGTAGATATGGGAGGTAGAGGCTGGGAAAATGGGTTGGGACTGGTAGGTATGGGACGTAAAGGCTGTAAAAATGGGTTGGGAAGGGTACGTATGGGACAGAGGCTAAGAAAATGGGTTGGGAAGGGTAGGTATGGGAAGTAGAGGCTAGGAAGATGGGTCGGGAGGGGGCCATGGATCAAGGGATAAATCTGGACAATCAGGATGGGTAGGCAAAAGGCCGGACAAAGTATCAGTGGTCTCCTGAAAAGTAACTAGATCTTTCACATTGAATGCGGAACTAATTACCATGGAAGGTGAAGATCTACCTCATACGCATTGAGACCGTTTCATTTTATAATTTTGAAGAGTCCAACGTTACGCGCGTGTAACTTACGAACGGCATCCGGAGGATACCGCTCGGGCCAGATGCGGACCATCACAGAGTCTTCAATATTGAATTCTTTGAAACGTTCATGCTGGTCTGCAGAAAATTTGTAATGTTCATTACTAGTAGTGATCTTCTGTCTGATTTCTTGATGTCATGAATGAATGTGATGCGTAAAAGACTTTACAGGCTCTGACGGCCTATGGGACTGTGACATAGGGACAAGATCAATAGGTTTCCCAGGTTTATAACCAGTAACGACTTCATAAGGACTAAGACCTGTGGACCTATTGACAAAACTATTAAACGCAAACTCAGCTGCAGGTATTACAATGTCCCATGTTCTGGTGTACCCTATATCCCTCCTAAGGGAGACTCATCAGGTAGATCATTAGGAAAGACATCACAAAACTCATCCACTACCGGAATGGCCTCAGTGGGTAACTCTACACTAGCCTCTGGTGCACTATCTCTAGCCACAAGACCGTACATGTTGTACCACTCAAAATAGTGGTCTTGATGTCCCTCATGGGGTGGGTGCACGAGTGCATGCCCATCACTGATTCCTTGGCCAACTCCATTCATTGGTCTATCCTCCTGGCCACCCGCCTGATATTGAACATCTACCCCAATGGTAGGGTTTGTCCTGGTGGAGGCCTTTAGTTGGGTAATGCGCACATTAAGTTGTTCAAAGCATTGGTCCATATCCAAGCGCTTACCCAAAGACTCAATCTGCTAGGACAGTTTATTTAATGACTCTTGCAATCGTTCCATGTTTAGTGTAGGGTGCAAACCAACCACGACCCGTACGTGGGGGCATACGACTGCTAACTCCACCTAAGGACTTTCTATGACGACTATATGCAACTAAATGGGACTAAATGATCCTATGCGACTCTATATGAGGGAAACTACGCAGTGTTACTAAAATCCAGCAATATAGTTGTCGAAATAAATGACTAACAGAAAGTTACAGCAATGTGAATTGCTAACTCCCTGCTAACAAAAATTTCAGCAACTAATATCAAAGACTACGGTCTTCTAAACAGCTATATGTGATGAAACTGGATGTATGACGGACTTACACAAACTAATCCTAAACATATAATGCATTCCCCTACAAGAACCGTTAGCTCTGATACCAAATTTGATGTAGGACATGAAATTTAAATATGATATGCAAGATTTCAGGCTTAGATTATACTAATTCAGAACAATCACAAAATAATTCCACATCCCACACAAAAGTTCAAACATTCAAGCAAGGGGAATCTATGTGGGTCCAGGCCTACACAAGCTAGGGTTGGATCAGTAAAATTATGGACCAAACAATACTCAAAGGGAAGTAAAATCATCCTACATGCACAACAATCAATCCTTAATCCAAGGGATTCACCAATTCCAATTCAGGGAACCCTAGGGTAAGAAAATGGGCAAATAAATTGAAAGGAATGCAATCTAAGGTTAGAGTTAGGGAGAATATGTATGAGAGGAATAAAATACGCAGAAATCTGATCATTGAGATAGTCCCTCGCCCGCTGACAGCGGGCCAAGCCTGTTGCACGTGCGTAGCCTATTGCATGTGCGTAGGGGTCTGGCCGCAGGTGCGAGGGGGCGTTGAACGCTGAAAGCGCCTCCTTGGCTCTGGTCGGCCAGGGAAGGGCTTCAAAACTCCCAAGTTTCGTGTCGATTGGATGTGCGGTCTGTACGTGGTGCTCCGCCAAAGTTCCAGCCCTCCTGCAGGGCTAGAATCTGGAATTTTGCTGTAAAGAGGAAAACTGTTGCAATAAATGATAGATTTGAAGCGCAAATGGTGGTAGGAGATGAGAAATAGAGATGATAGAGGATGGGAGCGAATCGGGATAGATTTGGCTTCGCACCACGGTAGTTAGCCCTTCGATGAAGGGAGGGCTTTGCACCCATTGGATTTTCACAACTCAAGAACTCAGAGTAGAAAAATACAAAATTTTTATTAAACTTCAATGAATCCCAAAAGAACTAAAATGGGTGCCTATTTATAGGTAAAACCCTATACCCCAAAACTCGCGCCATGTGCGCAACCTATTACTTGGCAATGAAGTAAACCAAAATAAATACGAATCAAAGAAATCTAAAGCGTTCATGAAGTTCTAAATAACATAAATAAGCAAAACCTAAAATATGAACTTAATCTGACTAGTGTGTCACGATCATGAGATCCCATGATGGGCTTTACTTGACTATCGAGCCCATTCTCTTGAACCAAAACTCCGTCTTCTAACTAGGAGGCCCTCCTTGGACGTCGTCATCGAGACAAATCGACGGTGGGGCCCTCCTTTCCTTGCGTACGCTGGGGGGGGGGGGGGGGGGGGGGGGGGGGGGGGGTGCGCGTGATGTCCCCATCAAAATACACATGTTTGCATATTTAATAATCAAATAATTGCAAAAAAAAAATAAAAAATCATATATGATAAGTTTCATTTAAGGGGGCCTAAAAGCATGTGCTTGCAATATTTCATCTCCTTGATTCGAGTCGAGCCCACCGAGGATTCGATCCGCAATTTCTCCCCTTAATGGGAGATTCGATCCACAGGGAATGAAGGTGGAAATCCACCCTCAAAGTTAGATTTGAAAAGGGCAAGGGAAGTTCTTTTGATTTTCCTTTTTTATTTTTGAATTTGTTTCTGGATTTTCTGCTAAACCACGCACGTTCACTGTCGCAAGGGAGGTTATCGACTTCTGTCAATGATAATATCAGCAATACAATCGATATTATATACTCGAAACTATCGCGATGCATTGACAACATCTATACAGTGTTGGTACTTAGTGATAAATCGTTGATACGTGGAATTTCTGAAACTGTGCGTGTTATCAGTGTAACCAATAATATCAGCAATGTTATCAATAATATCAGTTGATACTTGGAACAATGCACACACCAAATCGAAAGCTCAAATCATACTTGCATAGTATTTCAAGTCCTATAATGAGCTTCACTGAAATTTCTGAGCAACCAGAATCAGATTTAATTGAAAATGCAGCCGGCACCCATGAGAAATCTCAGAGAACGGCCAAATTCTCCATCTAAGAGAAAGAGGTTTGCTAATAACATAAGTGGAGCCCAGCCCATGTATACAAGCACACGTGCCAATATGGCACATGCATGCAAGATACAAGATATCCATACGTTAGGCCACACTTTCTAGACCTTCAGCCCTAAAATAATCCATTTCACACTCTTCAACTAGGCCGCGGTATGCAAGATAACACATGCTAGAAAAGCATTGCTTATCCAATTGTCTACTGTTCTCCAGAAGATTTAATTAGCATTCATGCCCAGTGTTTGTAGTATCGGTATCGTTACATGTATCGCTAGTTAGGGATACCAAACATCTATTGATATCACTGATACCCTGAAATGT
>JAJHSJ010000075.1:0-35452 GCA_021015155.1 Magnolia officinalis
AAGATGTGTTGCGCTAGCATACCTCACTATGCCGAGCTAGTGAGCATGTCCGTATGGGCAGAGCAGGATGGAGATAGACTATCCTGCATGCGTGCACCTATGGGTCAGAGGCCTTGACCAGATCTGTCGAGCCGACCGTTCCTCGGTAAAAGGCTGCATGCGGATTCACCTCCTAAGCTTGCGGCACCACCGGCTCAGCCGGGGCAAGAAAACTTGTGGTGCACCTACTGCAAGAGGTCAGGCCACACGGATATATATTGTTTCACCAGGATGAGGGATAACGACTTCTCACCGCCTCAGAGGATCAACCGCTAGCTTCCACAACCTATTTCGGCCCCACCTCTACGGCCAGCACCAGTCCATCCATCTTTTCGGCCGCTTGCACCTCATTTTAGGCCGCCTCATTGGCCTATGGCCCTACAGCCGAACCGTTCTCAACAGGCTCGGGTGCACTCACATGCAGTTGAGGCATCCGAGATAGTAATTACAACACCACTAGCTTTTGAAGTCACGACACATATCCAAGGTACACCAGTCTTCTTATTGGTGGACACTAGGTCCATATCTCTATAGTATCATGCGCAGCAGTCAAGCGACTGGGGTTGGAAACTAATCCTATGGTTTGGTTGAGACTCCTTACCGCCATAGAGACCTTCTCATATACTACCAAGATGTGTAAGGGTTGTTCGATAGACTTAGGGAGCAGAACAGTACTCATCGACTTGATTGTTGCCCCATTATGTCATTATGATATGATCCTCGGTATGGATTGACTCACCGAGATGAGGGCAGAGATCGATTGTGATATTAGGGTGGTGACGGTCCATGGACGGGAGGGCACGACCTTTACATTCCCAGTGCAGGTCAGTTGGTACTACCGCATTAGTTATTATGGTACCATGCTAGAGAATGTTAATGGTCCGACACTTGGGAGCACGCCTGTAGTTCGAGATTTACGGACGTGTTTAGGAAGATACCTGGATTACCCATCAGCGTGAGATCAATTTTACCATTGATCTAGTGGCTGGAGCGACACCTATTTCACTACCGACTTATCGCATGCTTCCATGTGAGATGGAAGAACTGACGAAATAGATCAATGATTTGTTGGATGCAAGCTTCATATAACCGAGTGTGTCTCCTTGGGGAGCACCTGTGTTATTCGTGAAGAAGAAGAACGGATCACTGCGATTGTGTATTGATTATTGCAGGTTGAACCAGGTGACGGTGAAGAACAAGTATCCTTTGCACAGGATAAATGATCTGTTTGATCAGTTGAAAGGGGCACGATACTTCACTAAGATCGACTTACAGTCAGGGTATCACCAGTTGCGCGTCAGGGATGAGGACGTGTAGAAGATAGCTTTCAGGACCAGTTTTGGGCATTAAGAGTTCCTTGTGATATCGTTTGGACTCACAAACACACTGGCCGTGGTCATGGACCTGATGAACCAGGTGTTTCGACCGTATCTGTATCGATTTGTCATCGTATTTATAGATGACATCCTGATATACTCCAAGAGTCGGGAAGATCACGAGGAGCACCTACGAGCAGTCTTTGATACGCTCAGGAAGAACCAGTTGTTCGCTCAGTACAAGAAGTGTGACTTCTGGAAAGAAGAAGTCAAGTTCCTGGGACATGTGGTGTCCAAGGAAGGAACAGTTGTGGACCTCGCTAAGGTAACAGCAGTTCAGGACTGGGAGCAGGCTGGTTCGGTTACTAAAGCGAGGGGTTTTCTTGGCCTGACAGGGTAATATCGTCGATTTATTAGAGACTTTTCTAAGATAGCTAGACCGTTGTCACAGTTGACTCGGAAGGATCTTAAGTTTGCCTGGAATGAGAAAGCAGAAGCGACTTTTCAAGAATTGAAGGACAAGCTGACGTCCGTCCCTGTGCTAGTATTGTTAGAGCAAGGGGTCAAGTATACGATATACATAGACGCTTCTCGTGTTGGTTTGAGTTGTGTTCTGATGCAGAAGGATAGAGTGATTGCCTATGCATCGCGACAGTTGAGGAAACACGAGGAAAACTACCCTACGCACGACCTAGAGTTGGCAGCCATCATCTTTGCATTGAAGCTCTGGAGATATTACCTCTATGGAGAGGAGTTTGAGCTCTTTTGCAACTACAAGAGCCTCAGATACATATTCACACAGAGAGACTTGAATAGGAGACAACGACGATGGATGGAAACCTTGAAAGATTTCAAGCTCGAGGTTTCCTACCATCCTGGTAAGGCCAACCTTGTGGCAGACGCGTTGAGCCGCAAGAAGACAATAACATTCGCGGATCCGCTGATAATAGCAGAGTGGGATATGGTAGAGTTTGTACGAGACTTTGAGCAGAAACTTATGGTAGAGGAGTCATTCGAAAGCATCGCACATATTCGTGTTCAACCACTTATCGATGACCGAATCATTGTGGCTCAGAAGGAAGATGAAGAGTTGGCGGAGCTGAGAAAGCGAGTTACTGATGGTTAAGACTCAGAATGGAGAGTTGGTACGAATTGGGGTTTACGATATCGTGGCTGCTTATGCATCCCAAATCTTCATGACTTGAGGAAGTTCTTGAAGCTGCTTACAATTCAAGGATGACAATATATCCTGGTAGTACGAAGATGTATTGAGACATGAAGAGGTCGTACTGGTGGTACAACATGAAGGCCCACATAGCAGACTATGTATCACGTTTCTCACGTGCCAGCAGGTCAAGGCAGAACATCGTCAACTTCCTGCACTGCTTCAACCCATGCCCATAGTAGAATAGAAATGAGATTTCATCTTTATGGACTTCATTTTAGGGTTACCGAAAATAAGGAAGGGACATGATTCCATTTGGGTGATTATGGACCAGTTGACAAAATTGGCTCACTTTCTCCCATTAGAGTTTCAAACTCAACAGATGATTTGGCCAAGCTGTACATTAAGGAGATAGTACGTCTGCATGGAGTTCCTATGGAGATCGTGTCGGATCGAGACACGAGATTCACATCTATCTTCTGGACTCGTATCCAGGAAGCAATGGGTGTGAAGCTGAAGTTCAGCACCGCATTCCACCCACAGACTGACGGGCAGATGGAACAGGTGAATCAGGTATTGAAAGATATGTTGCGAGCTTGCATACTTGATTTCAAGCATAGTTGGGATGACTGTCTTCCTTATGCTGAGTTCGCCTATAACAACTTCCAGGAGAGTATTCGCATGACCCCCTATGAGGCACAGTATGGGCGTCCGTGTAGAGCACCGCATTGTTAGGCAGAGGTTGGCGAGAAGAGTTTGATTGACCCAGACTTAGTGCAGGCGACCTCAAAGAAGATAGACATTATCAAGCGTCGACTTCTTGCAGCACATAACAAATAGAAGAGTTACACCGATACGAGGCAGCGACCGCTAGAGTTCGAGGTTGGGGACTATGTGTTCCTGAAAGTTTTTTCCATGAAGGGATTCCTTCAGTTTGGAAAGAAGGGGAATCTCACGCCGAGATTCATTGGCCCATTCCAGATACTAGATCGAGCGGGTGTGGTAGTGTATCTCATTGCTTTGCCCATACCACTCGCAAGCATGCACAACGTATTTCATGTATCGATGCTGAAGAAATACGTTCCTGACCCTTCTCACATTATTAAATGGGAGCAGGTACAGTTGAGTGAAGATGCTACTTATGTACTGCGACCGACGCGTATCCTAGATAGGAAGGAGTAGGTGCTGCATAGTAAGAGGATTCCTCTTGTGAAGGTGTTGTGGACACATTACACTGAGGAGGAGGCTACTTGGGAAACAGAAGCCGAGGTTTGCAAGAACTACTCTCAGATTCTTGAGGATTACGAAAATGTACTAATTTCGAGGACGAAATTTTTCTTTAAGGGGGGTAGATTGTAACGCCTCAGAAAAATCCGTACAAAGACCCGAGTACCACCTCAGGCAGAAATCACTAAGGACTGAATCCTTTAAAAATTAGATGAAAATTAATTAAGTGTTAAACTAAATTAATCGGTAGATTAGTTTGAATCACTTTAAATATGAACTGCAAGACGCAAAATCAGTAGAATCGCTACGTTACTTAGAAACTTAGGATTAATCTCAAAACCCAGTTGCTCTCAGGAGCACCTTAAAACTCCGTATCGGACCTGGACCACGCGTCGAAAGTCTGATTACCGTGAAACTATACGGTTATGACCGCCTTACTAGGCTTGACAACCATCTCGAAAATCAAGTCCTAATAGTATCCAGAAACGCACACTTGAGCCCGGAGCGAAGTATGTGAGAAATGCGAATATTTTCAGAAAATGAACTCAAACTTAAGTGAATTGGGCCATTCGCTTGCAGGCAAAATCTAAGGTTTCAGACCGTCAGATTCTGACCCAACTACACCCTCGGATTATGGAAATTTTCCAACACATGTCAGTGTACTTGTGACCCTGATCGAGTAACGATGACTGTTGAATTGAAACAAGTCCTCCGCAGTCGATCCACTGATCCGATCGGACCGAAAACTTAACCTGACATAGATACATGGTCAAGGAACTTCCCCTGGACCGTATGCAAAAAATGAGCCTCCAGATGAGCTCCGTTGGCCCGAAACAGCCACTCTTTGGCTATAATCTAAGTATACCATGGCCCTGGGGCCATTGAGACCAGTTATGGGCCTATACAAGGGCCTAAACCCATCCCTCTCTCATTCTATACGAATTTCTAAACCCTAGGAGAGAGAAGAGAGAAAAGAGAAGGAAAGAGTGGGGAAAGGAGAGAGAGAGTGCAAGATAGTTGCTGAGATTCTTCCCTGCTACTCCACTTGCTGAATCGCCGCTTCCATATCGTTATACCGGCGATTCCGGTTCTAATTTTGGGTAAGAAATCCTAAACCTAATTTGTTTTAGTGATCCAAATAGAATAAAAAGGTGAAATAGCTAACCTATTTCAGTAATTAGGTAGCCGTTGTGCCGTAAACGTAGACGTAGGATTCAAACTGAGTTCGATACGAGTATATTGACGAAAGGCGCGGAATATAAACGTTTAGGTTATGGTTTTCAAGGCTCTCAATGTCAGTTAATGATTTATGACTAACTTGATTGCTATCACATGTACTTAGATGTGATGCTTCTCGCATATTACACATATATATGAATTATGTTGAATATAGTGTATTCCATGTGTTTGTTGAAATGTTCGAATGAATATGGAATCATGTTTTGTGCTTACCATGATTATTCATCGTGAATATATGATTGTTGTATGTGTGACAACTCCTTATAAAAGGATTTGCCCTAATATAGGTTATAACCAAATTACAACATGTATGTTGAAATGTGTATTCTATGTATTTGATAAAATGTCTGAATGAGTGCTTGTTTGATGAAATGCATTTAATGGAGTTGTTAAGAAGATATTTTTAATCACCTTAGCCATATGTATAAATTCCTTCATATAACGTATATCCTACTATGTGATTTGTGTATGGAATGCATATGTGTAATGCTATGTAAATGTTGTATTTCATAAAATGCTCAAGTGTTGTATTGTTCGAATTATTTGTTCAATATCGATATGCTTATCACATATGATTTCCTGTTACATTTAAGTGTGATTGGCACTACTACGAAGTCCAGGCAATTGGCAATAGTCTCCGACCGAGTGGCTGAGTAGTTTCGCCACAACAGATACGTTCGATGAATCTGAGTCGTACGATGATTGTCGACAGCGGTTAGGCCACGAGGAGTGCTTACGCGTTCCATGTTGACTAATTCAGTGTACGCTCGCACCAGTTGAACTTGTCAAGTAACCCAATTGGCCTAATGTATGTTTACCATGTATGAACGCAGCTGCTTAAATCTAAGGTACCACTTACCAATGAAAACCCGTGTAACCTTGGTACCACGATCCACCAAGACTCATGAACCGGGCATGGTGGTATGGGACACCGTGGTTGAGCTGTCGGCCTACGTTGGGGTGACGAGCCTCCTCGTAGTGTCCAGTGAGTAACCCAAAACTTGTGAGCCGAATACAGTGGTATGGGATACTGTATTCGATCTGCCAGCATATGCTAAGGTGACGAGCCTTTCCCGTAGTGACCTCGAGTATAAACTAGACCTACGCCGAGGTGATGAGCCTCCCGTAGCGACCCGAACTTGCCTGTCCACTGTTTTTAAATCAAGCGTGACGTTGCCCTATAACTTGCCTATCGTATGTGATTAACTAGGATTGACGACCCTATATGGATCATCGTTTGGGTATATGATATAAAGGGAAGTACCTTAGTTTCCCGAATCTGCTTTATGAATAAACCTAATTAAGTATTGGCTAACACAATCATGCACTGTATTGCATGTGCTTTGGCGAGGAAGTGCACGTGTCCGGAGTGGTGCATGCCGCGATCGTGAGATGATGTCGCTGAGGGAGTGCAGGCGAGGGCATGCATCATTACAACAATCATTCCTACATTAATAAGAGTACTTAGGATATGAGTGTTGTACTGCTTCATCATTACTGCTTGATTGAATTGATAACATGTTAACCTTTGCCTTATAATACCACTGAGTTGATCATTCACTCCCACTCTGGGACGGTGTTTTAAAACATCAACCAGACTCTGTTGTAGCTTCAAGTGATGTCGAGGCTTACGTGACAGAGCCTGACTTGTATGATGACGAGGAGGAGTTCTCCTACATGTAATTATCAGGCGGGTTTATGTAGACCATGTTCTGATCGATGGGGATTACTGGAATGCTGACTAGATGCCATTACACTTGTTATTTTATATTTTGTAACACACATGTATATTCATTTTGTCAATATTGGGAGTATACATGTACATAGTTAACCTGGCAACATTTTCACACTCTGGAGGTCTACAATAACTTATACGTTTTATATACTTATCATAGTCTTCCGCTTGTGTAATCTAATTGTCTTCGGAGAATGATATGTTGATTTGGTATAATCTCATTCATGTTTAATGCACTAACACGGACAACATTTAATCATCACTATCAATGTTGCATAAGTGAAACGTTGGAACTCGGGAGTTAGGCTCCTACTCGACCCCCGATTTTTAGGGCGTTACAACTATGGATTGCTTGAGGGCCGGAAAACCACCCTGACCCTCAGGTACTAACCTCAGTCTCGGAGGTCGGCCTTTAATAAAGACCTCAACTTCAAGTACTGACCTTAGCCTCGGGAACCAACTTTGGTGGTCGGTCTCGGATACTGACTTCAGCCTTTGGGATAGAAATACACTTATAATATATAAAGGTATGATTATTTTTTGAGATATTCGCAGGATATAAAGAAATCAATCACGACATGTCTGAAGGAAAATCTCTTCCACAATACGCATCCACCATAGAGAAGCATTGCCATATACGACACTGCCCCCAAAAGCCTATAAATAAAGACTGCCTATGGTGAAAGGTGCACATACATCACCTGATTCTTCTACTACTCCCGCAAGTCCATATCATGACTTAGTCATTGGAGGGTCCCCGACTTTAACCGGCGCCCCTAATGCTTCTTTTGTTTTCCATTAAATCATTGGTACTCCGGCTAGCAGGAGGTAAGGCAAGATCGACCAGATTTCTGCGTCAATAATTTCTATTTTATCCTTCGTGGATTAGAGGAAACTCTATAAGGAATTCGGAGAGCTCCGTGGACTCGGAGTAGTTGTCCTTGAGGAACATGGTGATCGAATTCATCACGTCCTTCCCAACATCATCTAATTGACGTGGATCCTTATTATCTTGTATTGCATTATTGGATATTTAGAAGTTGACTCAACCAAGTTTCAAGTTGGCCTACTTAGATTTAAAACTATGCTGTCCATCACATATATTGATGAGTCATCAGATGACATGAGTGATGTGAATCCTTCTTATCTTGTATAATATTAACTGCATATTAAGAGGCTGACTCAGCCGAGTTTTGAGTCAACTTAATGAATTTTAAAACTGTGGTGTCCATCACATCTCTTGATGAGTCATCGGATAGTTTGATTAATGTTGTTTTGTTATCTTGTATTGTGTTAATTGAAAATTTAGAGGCTACTCGACCAATTTTCAAGTTAACATACCGAGTTTTAGAACTACGACGCCTCACATTTCTTAATGAGTCATTAGATGGTTTTAGTGATGTGGATCCTTCTCATTTTATACCGTGTTAATTGCATATTTAGATGTTGACTTGGCCGAGCTTTAATGGATTTACTGAGTTTTAGAACTATGGTGTTTATCACAGCTCTTGATGAGTTATCAGATGGTTTGGTTAATATGGATCCTAAAATGTTTGAAATAAGATAACTAAATTCAAAATTCAAATAATGAAGCTTTGATATGTTTTAAGTTTTATTTCAAATATTTGTACAACTAACTCTCTTATTGTAAGGATTACAAAACAAAAAAAAAAAAAAAAAAAAAAAAAAAGAATATTCAGCTAAGATCTATAAAGAAGCAAATCAAGTTAAACTTTGTAAAGATTAAGGATAGGCTATCTCATGACAAACTGGAGATGGCTAAAATGGTGCTTTGGATAGACGTTGAGTTATTATTGCTATCACACTCCTGCACGGCCTTTCGTGAAAATATCGGCAACTTAATCAACCATGTTAATGTACTGAATGTCAAGTTTCTTATGCACAACTTTCTTTCGAAGATATTGATAATCTATCTCTAGATGCTTTGTCCTTAGGTGAAATATAGATTAGAGGTAAGATAATTAAGCTAATGTTGTCACACAAAATGAAGGAGGCAGTGGAGAGAAACATCCGTAAGTCTTTAAATAAAATCTTAATTAGGATATATTTCCACATTAATGTGGGCTAGTTGACGATACTATGACTCAGTTTTGGATCGAAAGATGGTCGATTACTTTTTGGCACTCCAAGAAATGAAAATATACTCAAAATAAATGCAATATTCTCTAGTAGAACATCTTTCTATAAGGACTCTCGACATGGTCAGTGTCGTAATGAGCTTCAAGCTTGAAGGATCCAGATTAAAATAAGAGAACATAATCAATGGTACCTTTAACATATCTTAGAATATGTTTTATTGCAGTCCAATTAATAGTGGATGGGTAATGCATATACTGGCATACCTGATTTACAATATAGGCTAAATTAATCTTAATGAGAGTAAGGTATTGCAACATACTTACTACACTTTGATATTCAGTGGAATCTTCAAGAAAATCACCATTAATAGAAGGACCCATTTTCTTGCCACTTAAAGTGGGACACTCAAATAGTTTGGAATCTTCCATTTTAATGCATTTGAGAAAGTTTGTGACATATCTTGTTTGTCTAAAGATATAATCAGCTTTACAAAAAGTAGCCTCGAGTCTAAGAAAATAATGCAAGCAACTTGAGTCCTTCATGGTGAATAATTTTCTTAGGTCAACAATGAGAGGATTAAGATGAACTTCGTTATTGTTGGTAATAAGAATATCATCCAAATAAATCAATAATATAACTGACGTCTTATCCTTATGATAAGTGAAGAGAAAATTGTCAACTTTGGAGCTGATAGAGCCAAGATCATAGAAAATCATTGGAACTAAGCATAGGGTACCTGTTTTAAGTTGTAAAGAGATTTATGTAACAATTGAGATCTTTAAAATTTTATAATTGCACTACAAGAAATGAGGCTTTACCAACAGCCAAAAACGCTTTTAAAAGTTTAAAAAAATAAAAAATAAAAAATCGTCAGTAATGCTTTTACCAGCGGTCATACACGTGCTGCTAAAGGGGGTGTCATTATATCTTTTACCGGAGGTTGTACTTCTTGACCAGCACTTTTGATGGCCACTGCTATAACAGAGACTTTCACTGGCGCTTTTGCTGGCTGCCGCTAAAAACAGTAAAAGCGTTGTTAAAAGCTGTAAAAAGTGCCAGTAAAAATATATTTAAGTGCCACACAAATGTTAAACAGAAAAATAAAGTTTAAACACCGTAAAAGGCCTATAACATAATACGAGCTTTTGTAGACAAGATCGAAAATTACAAACTATTTCTAAGCGCTAGCAAAACGCCATGTGAAAAGATATGCAAAAGCCGAAGCAAAAAACGCTAACAAAAAGGTAAACCCAAAGTATATTTAGACATATCAAAATACCGGTAAAGTAATGCGCTTTGCAACAAAGATATGCACAAAGGAGAATATATGACGCAAAAATGTTGCCAAAACACCGGAGAATATATGCAGAAATGCCGAAAAAAGTCTGCTGAAGCATCGTTTAGACATATCAAGGCGCCGGTATACGTTGGTACAGATCTATTAAGGCATCAATAAAAGGCTCCTGAAAGATCTATCAAATGTCATGAAACACTAATATATGCCATGAAAAATACTTGGAAAACCTTTAAATATGCAACAGTAAAAACGGTTGACTGCCGATAAAAATGTTGACTGTGAGTTAATTTTTTTTCTTAATTCATTTGATTGTTTATATTTAATTAGAACCTAAATTGTAAGGTCAAACTCCAATCCAAAAGTTACATGGGGCATATCTCATGACTTTTAATGGACCACTTATATGAATTGAGACTTAAAATTTTATGGACACGTCTCATTTTTGACCCAACAAGTATCCATTTGTAAGGAATAGAGATAAGAAAAATGAAGAAGAGAGGGTAAAGATCCGACTTGAAATGCCCACGTTGAAATTCTGGCAGTAACTCACCATGTCTCTTTAGATACGTTGATCTTACGCCAATTATTCGGACATTGTGAGGATATTTGACCTTAGAAATAAATGTAAGAAACATAACTAGAGAGAAATTGACAGATACAACCGAGAACAAGCATGTGCATTTAATTAAGGGAACTGAAAGTATTTTGATCTATCTAATCTTGAATTGTCCACATGTGAGACAATTTGAGAATTTCTATGCATCCAAAAGCATACTATATCTATGCTTGGCCATATAGAAATCCTCAAATGGGCAACTGATTATCCTATACTTAAACAATTACATAATCAATCACAACAAATATTCATCCTCTACCTAACTAATAACAGAATGTGTTTAAACTAAAGAAATAAATTTCTAAATTTTTATAAGTAGAATTGAAATAATTAACCTAGTATTATCTACTACATACAAGCAATATTGTGGCACCATATCATAGGCTACAAGAATAATACGTTCCCCTAAAAAATAAATCCTCCAAGGATAACATGTGCGTGTGTGTGTGTGTGTGTGTGTGTGTGTGTGTGTATATATATATATAATATATATATATATATCTTGTAAGTTGTTTATTTCTATTCTTAATCGTATGTATATTCATCATCCAACCAACTATAAATGAAGCAATAAAAATATAAATAAGCAAGATCAATTAACAACTATATTTTTAAACATGAGTTCTTATTACTTAACAACTAAAAAAATTATTTTTGAACTAAAAAAGCCTATATGTAAAGCAATAAATAAATGTGGAAATAGAAACTAGAGATATTTTCTATAATAGGGCCCCAAATCTCAATGATTCATACACTAAATGATGGGCCCCAATATAAGCAACACTATTTTGTTAGGTTCATTTTCATCCTTGTCATTTTTATTTTGGTTCAATTGGTGGAAGAAATTATTATTTATTATTATTATTTATATAAATTACTTAAATGGGAAAGTATTTTAGGCATGACAATTATGGAATACAAACAAGTATTTGGATTTGATGGATCCATCGCTAACTGAGGCATTCAATACAAGCGAAGTTCTAAGGTGCATCCATGTGGGACTTTTGTGTGTTCAAGAAATTGTAGCAAATCGATCAACCATGGCTTCCGTAGTTATAATGCTCGCCAATGAAACTGTATCTCTTCCAAGACCTAATCAACCGGCTTTCATAGTAAGAAATGTTTCCGAGGAGGATTATCAAAATATAACAGGAACCTATTCTAGGAATGAAGTCACAATTTCCACATTAGAAGCTCGCTAAGAGAGATGGTTTTCATATGCCAATGAAAAGTCTCACATTCATCATTTCACCTTCTTTTTGTTACCATGTATAAGCATACATTTAAAGATAAACATTAACAATGTATATTAGAGATTGTACTGCTTTATACTTGTTGTTATTGGGGTCATAAGCAAGGTAAAAACAGAATAGGTCATAAGAAATACATATAGTACTAGTAGTAGCAGTAGCATCATCAGTGGAGAAGTTGTGATGATGTATAAACCCAATTATATGAATTCTTAAATTAGCCACATAATAATTTGGAAATGTCTTGATGAAGTGGAATGGCGGAAAAAGAATCTTATAACCTACTCCCTTAGTTGGGATAAGGCTTACATGATGACAATGATGATAATGAATAATTGGGAGTGAACTTGAAGTAGCTTAACCATTTTTTAAGGTATTTAAAATTGGAATGATCAAGAAGCGTATTGTATTGAATTTTCACTTCCATGATGGCTAGATAAAAATTGCAGACATATTGACCAAATAGAAAATTTTTGAGTATTTTTTGTCATCTGAGCATTTGAATATGTCAAAAACCATATGCTTAAATTCTGAAAGTTTATCAATTTTAGCTACTTTATTGCTAATATAGTGGACTTTCGCGTACTCTGAACAATATGAATACCTTCAGACTTCTTGTATATAATTCTTGACAACATCACAAGAGTAACTGAAAGGACGAGTTATAGATGTCCTAGGGGGGGGGGGGGGGGGGGGGGGGTGAATAGGACAATGCTAAATAATTCGATATAATGTGGAATAATGAATCAATTAAATACAATATTATAAAGTATTGAATCCTTGATACTAAATAGTTCGTAGGACAACCTTACACCTAAAAGATTTAGGTAGGACAACCTTATTTCACGATGTCTTTAAAATCAAAGTATCAAACTAATGACAAAGAGTAAAAAAAAGCACAATAGCACAAATAAACAAATTCAATCACCACAATACACAAAAGAGTTACGGTGGTTCGGTGCCTCAATGCAACCTACTCCACTCCCAAATTACTACCTCACAATTTTGACTTTCACTATTTCAAGGTTTTCCTGGGTCACCTTAACAACCTTATACAGTTATTGCGATTTTCACGGGCTATCACAAACAAACCCACTTTTTGATTTTACGGGGTCACCACAATTAAACCCGCTTTGTGATTTTACGAGGTCACCACAAACAAACCCACCGAGATTTTCAGGATATCTTAGAAAAACTCAAACTGAAATGATTAAAAACAAACAGTACTTATCTTCGATTTGGCGAGTTGAACTTGTAGTTGTAGCTTGAGTGCAGCGATCTTCTTCTTGGGATATTGATGAAGCCGATGTATGAGTTCAACCTAAAAAAAGATGCAAAGAGATCTAATAGATTTTCAATGAAGTGAATGAAACCCTATTGCCATAGATTCGATTCTCCTTCTTTTCAAAGTAGATTATGGATTACTCTTATCAAAACAATTTAATCTGACTTTGAAAAGGAGAATAGAATAAGATAATAATAAAATATGAATTACAAAATAAATAGCGTAAAGAGGCTTGAAGGATCTTTCTCTATAACATAATTAAAGAACATGAGTTTCGTGATTTAGAATGTAAGAGAAAACCTCTATTTATAGCTAAGGATCTGTGTAGTTCAGCTGGCCCAAGATTCAGTTCGGCTGACCAAACTCCAAAGATAACGTTCCAATAAGAATATGAAAATTGCAGGATAAAATCTTTCAAAAACTTCGACTAGCCTAAGCCCAGGTTCGGCTGGCCTAATTGGTCTAGATTTTAAAATCGTTCCATTGCTGGAGACTTGACCGAACTTCCTTAGGTTGACCGAAGTTAGGTTCGGTTAGCCGAACTTACTGCAAAAGAAGATCTTATGAGATCTGAATTTTGTCCGAATTTTGCATGGTTGGTCCAAGTATTTAGGCCAATCGAACAGGACGTCGAGCTGACCTAACTAGTGTGTATTTAACATAAAATGTGATTCAAAATATGCATGAGTGAAATACACCTAACCTATGGTCCAACTAGGTTTATACCACCCATAGGTTGACTCATATGAAGTGTTCTGAATTTCGAATCATGAATGATCTTGTATTGAGATGTTGAATCTTCTTTGTAGGTATTTGATCAAGTTGATAGCTTATCTTTAATTGAGCTCGTGATTGTAATAGGACTACGAAATTTAACAAACTAATATGTGCTTTAAGTATAAGCACTTACGGTAACTGATGTGCTTCCTTGCCTTCACCTCTGATCATTCTCACCACCCCACCCCACTAGCTGAGAGTTTTAGCACTTGAGACTAATATCAAGCTTACAACATGGTTAGTATAAAGAACGCTGGTCAATGTGACCTGGTAAAGCTAGTTGCATTCCTCAGTTAGCACGCAAAGTTGTGCGACAAGCATATTGATACATGCAGTATCCAGATAAAAAACATTCTACTTCTTGCATACGGATTTGCATGTGATCGAAGTGATCAATGACTAATAATCATGTATGATTGTAACAGAATTTTCATCAAATGCAACAAAAAGAGTACAAAATACATGTTTGAAAATTCAGGGTTTAGATTCTTAAGTCAGAATTCAGATCCATGACCCCTCAATTATTTTATTTAAGCAAAAGATTTGGGCTATCCCGATCTATCGTCCACGATCTACCTAGTGGTTCCAACTATGGAATTAATCCATATTTTGAAAGAGTACGTAACACAATCCAAAATCTTGGTTGAAGCATTTCTTCAAACATGTACGTGGCCATGGATAGCGGCGGATATGCATGGCTACCGCTGCCATGGCTGTTGCCCAATTTCTGGCCATCAAAAGAGGAAATGAGCGAGAAAGAGAAAGTACCCTTTAGTGACTCCTCTGATTTCTTCTTTTCTCTTCAATACTGTTGGAGAGAGATCGATGAAAGGACTACTTTGAAGAGAACAAACTAGGAGGCCTCAATCTATAAGCGTGAACCTTGATTTGTTGGAATGATCTTCGGATCAGATGTTGGACATCAATTTTCTTTGGCTATTGATTTGGGTCGTTGATTGCTCATCGTTGATGACCACGTCCGCAGGTTGCCGAGCCTACTCGATCTGTAGCTTTAGATCTGATCTAAGAACCCGAGAATGAGAAGAAAGGAAGAGAAATAAGAGAGAGAATGAGATTTGGAGACAAGATAGGAGATTGAAAGTTCTAAATCTAAGATGGGAGAAGCGCACGAGATGAGAGAGAGAGAGAGAGAGAGAGAGAGATGAGGAAGGGAGAGTGACAAAATAGGAACAGAGAGGGAAATGAAAAACCCTCTCGACGCTTTTTTTTTTAAAAATTTTAATAACCAACATTTTACTGGTGCCCACATACTAAATCAGGGGCAGATGGCTGCCGATGATTCTCATTATCACTGACAGTTATAGATGGCCGCTGGTAAAAATTGCACCAATAAAGCCGCATTTTCTTGTAATGTTTTCGCATATACACTTTTTTTATTATTATTTAAAATGCCATGGAGAAAGAGATTTTGAACATCAAGTTGCTGCATTTTCTAATGTTGATTTATGGCAAGAGCTAAGACCATCCGAATGATAGTGTGTTTCACTATTGAACTAAAGGTTATTGTGGGTAGGACAAGGTGGGTTGTTCATGTAAAGGAAAAGATGATGTATGAGATGGTGTAAGCTGTTTAGGTAAAGGAATAGAGGGTGAATTGGGACTATGGGGCAATGGAGGTTATACTGGTAAATCAGTGAGAGATGGGGAAAATGGCAGGTTGGGTATAGCATTAAGATTAGGTAGTCGGTCCAAGGGAGATGGTTATAATGGATATATGGCTACAGGTGAAGTCGATTCCTCGGAATGAAAATTGGGGGAGGGCGTGTAGGGAAATACAAATGACATGGCGAGATAGAACGACCATCCCAGTGTCTTTATCTAATAACCTAAATCCTTGATGGTGAAGAGAATATCCCCAAAAAAAATCACATTGTTTAGATCTAAATTCTAATTTATTTTTATTATAGGGATGTAAGTACATGCACATCCAAATACTGAAGAGTGGAATAGTTTGGAGTCTTGTAAAATAAATTTCATGTGGAGATATATAGTCTGACACTTTGTCAGGAAGTCTATTAATTAAGTCGAGGCATTGAAAGCTTCAACTCGAAAGATAGAAGGCATACCGGCCAGAGCTAAAAGTGTGAGATTAGTATCAACTATATGTTAATGCTTCCATTCAGATACTCCATTATTTAGGGACATGACATGTGGTAAAAGGTCCTATGTTGAGAGAGAAAAAGTTGAAAACAATTGCTAATATATTCTCTCCATCCATGTATTTGTAATGAATTAGTTTTGCAAGAAAAAAAATTAATACAATTTTTAAATTTCACAAAATAATATAAAGCTTTGTTTTAAGATTCATAGGATGAATCCAAAAATATTTAGAATAATCATCAACAAACAAAATACAATACTTAGAACCCTTTATTGAATAATAAAGAGATGACCATATATCAGAATGCAACAATTTTAATGGACATGATGGAATGGAAAGAGATAATTGAAAAGTAAGCGAGTACTTTTTTCCTAAAGGATAAGAACAACTAAGAACTATCTTTGAGAGAGCCTTGAAGATACAATATTGTGTAGATGCCAACAATTAAATGAGGAGAGAATAAAAAAATCATAACACCCGCCCCCCCCCCCCCCCCCCCCCCCCCCCCCCCCCCCCCCCCCAAAAAAAAAAAAAAAACCTCTTTTCCTAAAATGTTTTGGAAGAATTGTCCATAGGAGGATTTAGGCAATGATCCATTTGAGTTGTTTTGAGAAAAATCAAATCAAGGAGTAAAAATGAACCGGAACTCATTTGGTGATAAATTAGTTTTGCTTTTTTATATTCAGTTCTTTGATATAGCTTTGGTAGAAACAAGTTAGAAATCCATATCTATGGATATTTTGCATACATTGACATAAATTTTAGTCTAGCATTTTCAAATTGAAGGATGAAAATGGAAGAAATTGAATTTTAAAAAAAGGGATGAAATTGGGGAAATGGCGTAGCAAGTGCATGATGGAAAGGGGCGGGAAGAGATTGCCCTCTTCTTCTTTTAACATAAACCTCCAATTCACAAGGTGAAAAACCTAAAAACAAAAGAGAATAAAATCGATCGTAATGATGCCATTAATATGACTTATATAAGCCATAACTTCATATCATCCTAAAATAATAAATATTTCTAAAATAATAACTTACTAAAAATAGTAAATTCGTCTTACCGATCAAAGCCGATCCAACTTGACCTGAATACATGTGATTATTCCTAACCTGGCCTAACCCAACCCAAATTTGCTCAACGCCAAACCCATCTTTGGAGATTATTAAAGACTATAGGTGATGGTTAAGAAAGATAATCAGTAGTCCTAATTCAATAAGGCCCAAATCAAATGCACCAAATAAAATGTCTATATTAAAATCCCTAAACTCGAATCCCAAATTAAAATTCCCAAAACAAATTTCCAAATAAAAACTTCTCAATCATAGCCCCGAATCAAATCCTATTTCATAAATTCCTAAATCAAATATCCCAAATCAAGAACCCCAAATGAAACACCCAAATCAAATTTTAAAAAATAAAAATAAAAATTCAACATGCCCAAATCACAAACCCCAAAGGAAGAGTCCCAATCAAAATTCACAAATCAAAACCTCCATACATTAGAAATGCATCTCAACATGCAAAGAAATATTACAAATCGAATGGTCCATTTGGTTAATACACACGAAATCTGTCTAATGAAAATCCAACAAACACTAAGAGAGGGATCGACTGATAGTAGAGTTAAGGTTTCTGTTAGGAGGGAAGTGAGTGAATGAGATAGAGAGGGTTTTGTAAGGAGTTTTCGAAAAGGGCATGTTTACCAGTAAGATATAAGACTTTTCTACTGGGAAGAAGTCAATATTTTTCAGACAAAAATGCTTTTCGAAGGAGAAATGTGAGCCATCTATTTCAAATCTCTCATCGACAGAGGAGAATCGAAAAAGATTGTATCTCATATAAAACGAATAAAGAAATCTCTCATCTCTCATGAAAGAGCAGAAGAACCCCCCCCTAGCGAGAGAGAGAGAGAGAGAGAGAGAGAGAGAGAAGAGGAGAGAGAGAGAGAGAAGAGGGGGGGGGGGGGGGGGGGGGATTTTCGAGGCGGAAAATAAAAAGATGATTTGTTTGGGACCGTGGGGGATTTTGATGACAGCTGACTTTGTGACAGCAAGTAAATACTTTTACCAATGGCCACTTGTAACCGCCGGTAACTCATATATAAATTAGCTGTTTATGTTGGCCGCTAGTAAACATGCACGTAAATTCCATATTTCTTATAGCGACTGGACTATTTTCAACCATTGATCATTTAAATCTTTTCTATACTCGAGGAGGTCGATAGGGCCATTCCTACTCATTCAGGCCTAGTCCTGTATGGCATTGTTTTTTGACTCAGTGACTTGAACTAACTTATTCAATCTCGAGTCGAGTCACAACTCGCCCGAGTCGCATGTCATGCATTTTTTGAGTGATGACTGCGGTATTGAATCCGATTGGGCTCGACCAGCTGGTCTGAGTCGACTGGAACAAGTTGGCAATTCACGATCTAGGGCCAGCGCAAGGACCCAACCCTAGTCCAGCCCATTGCCACTCCTAATTCAAAAACCTAAAAACTCACAGATTGACCCATGTTGTCCAGACAATGTATACAACATCTTTAAAATATCATTCCATCTTTCATACAATATAAACGATGGCTCAGTGCATCACAATCATATTATATTACATAAAATGTCATCCAATGTGTTGCACCATTGCATGGGCCCACTCCACATCCATGCTGTGGCCATTGATGCAATTGCTGTTGCATGGAATCAACGAAAGGTGGCGACAATGGCATGAATTTCCATAGAAAGAAAGCCGTAGTCCAAGCTCCATAAAAATCATTGTCTTCGTCCCTTGGCAAAGGAGAAATCAGCAGAATTTACATTGATTTCATGTTGACCCGGCGCCGTTGGCTGTGTAGGAAACTCTTCCATTTCTCTCTCCGGTTCGGCCTGGCTCCATTGTCCATGTTGGTGGTAAGATGATCCCTCAAACATGTGGTGCGATGGGGAGGGTGATCCTTCGGCATCTGAACGTTCGTTATCGGAGTGATAGAATCGGCTGTCGACCTCGTTCCGGTGATGGCGTAAGAGATGGACGGGCGAGAAGCCATGGGTGGGGGTCCTTGGTGTTCTTGGAGACGTCGGTGTGACGGTCCCAGACTGGTTGTGTTTCGCCTTTACGTGCTTTCTAGCAGTGTGGTGCCATTTCCTTAGAGCTGTAGCTACTGTTTCATTGAATATGGTGGGCTTCATGTTTGAGCCCATCTGTGGATATATATTATCATGTTAGATTATGATGGCCCACTGGAAATTGCAATGGAATTTCTGATGATGGATGGATATAATGCAAGTGATGGAAAATGTAATTACCTGTGTTACCAATGCATAGAGAGGGAGTGTCACATAGCTGCACAATATTTGTATGAGGACCCTGGTGCAACAAAACGCATGTTGGTTGTTAGAACAAGATGACATTTTTTTTCTAAATACTATGATGGCCCACTAGAAAGATCTTGGCTTAGTTGGAAAAATGGATGGTTGTCCACAAATCGGCTTGGCCACACCATTGAAATTGACATCTCATCCAATGTATGTATGTGCCTAATGCAGGGCATTTTTACACCAGGTTTGAGTAGATTGCCTGTGGGATGTAGGGGTACACTCCGTGGGTGGCCGTGTGAGGCATGTCTCACTCGTGTGAAGTAGGGCTCATGAAAGATTAGACAGAGGTCTTAACCCATGTGAGGCTTGGACCATGAGATAAAAGGATTAAACTGTCATGATCTATTAATTTGAGCTTTTAGAGTAAGTGGTTAGTTGTCTTGCATCAGCGTCCTACCTGATGAGTGGATCAGTTTGGTTTTTGTGCCAAACAGAAATAGTGGGGCCACATTTCGTGCAGCTGACCGTACTATGGGTTTTATGTGATAATTATATATTATGTGTCGTGGGGGTGTGAATATGTGTATAATGAATCACTAATTCATAAAGAAACACACATGTACAAGATGATCCAGACCATTCATTCATCAGGGACAACCATGAATGGTTCATGCGGCAAAAATCTGAACAATTAGACCATCCTTACCATTTAAAAAATTGTGTACAACAATCATTAAAATCTGGTGAACATTTACGCACCATTTTATACATGGTAAGGATAATCTGATTACCGCGATTTTGGTCAGTAGTCCTATGGAGAGATATGACTAATGAACAGTTCAGATCATCATACACATGCCGTGTGTACCGTCCATCTTTCAAGTGTACCCGAGATAGGCCACTCTAATTCTTACCGTTGATGTCATTGCGAAGAAAAATTTTCAATGGGTCACATTCAACTCAATAAATCAAATCAGTGGTCAATATCATCATTTCAACTAATGATCATCGCATCATAACCCATCTAAAATAGACCCAATGGATGAATGGTTCTGATCATCCAACCACCTCTGCATGTAGGCCACATTGGGCAACACATGCTGATAGTTTAGAGTAGATCCCAAACATTACAAGATGATGGGATGATTTTAATACTCGGACGAGTCCCATTTGACTCGTCTGAGTTGACTCAGACTCATTCCAACCTAATCCAGTTCAACACGAGTCCCCCCCAACTCCAGCAACTCGGGCCTATTCGGCCTCGGCCAAGTCACAAGTTGACTCAAGACAGGACAAGTCGTCCCCAACTCCGGCAACTCAAGCCTATTCGGCCTCTGCGGAGTAACGAGTTAGACTCAAGACCAGATGAGTCAGTCCGAGTCACCGAGTCTTTTAAGCACAATGTTATCACTACACTATCTAGTTATTCAACTCACCCCATTGATATTCTGATAATCACGTCTTCCAAACGCTTATGGAAGCAAGATCGGAGTCCGAATGTATACTGCAAATGAGCAATCCAAACATGTTAGAAAAAATAAGCAAAAAAAAAAAAAGAAATAGAAAGAAAATCTGAAGTGTCTTGTTTGAATTAAAAAGAGGCGAGATTCGTACCCAAGTCCACACGAAGAAGGCGAGTTGAAATGCATTCTGCAACATTCAAATCATACAGTGTTAAAAATATAAATAAAATTCAGTGGGCTGCGTTTGGATGTCCAAGCAAATTGAATTGCATCCATGTGCAACTTGAGACTAGGCCAGTCTACTCATCGGGTGGGCCATATGTTTACACTCAATGTGGATTGTGGGCCCATCTTTTATTCATCCATTTTCTTGCCACTTGGGGCATTTGATGAGTGGACCACACCCAATGTTCAGAACACAAGGCCCACTTAGAAGCATTTTTATAAGTAATCAAATCACTTCTTTCCGGGCCAACTTCAATGTAACGTGATCGCGATTTAATATTAATACAATGTGGTTATTTTAGCTCATCGAAGTAGTTATCGCAATTCAATTCAATAGTGCATCCAAACACGTCATTAGCGGACATTAGTGGAGTGGGCACCTGAAAAAGAACAAAATTGATGAGGAAGAGTACAAGGCGAGGCCGATGGAGCCAGAAGTGTTTGTCGGCAGGTTGGACGACCGGGATGCCCTTAACGACATCACCACGGTCTTGAATATGCAGCCCCATCCTTGTGATTATCACCTGAAGCTTTGTCCCCACCAGTAGAATGATCTGTGGCCCATACAACATCAGGCCCACAATATCAAATTGTCAATCCAAATGATCAATGATCAAAATCAAAAACCAAATGCAAGTGCCTGCATGTGTCATGGCATTGATCAGAATGGCCCGCCGGTGACTGCTTCCTACCCATGCGGGTTGCCGCCGTTGGGCCTACATGTGTACATTGAGTGTGTAGCATGGGCCATTTCTTGTACACATGTGGTCCACCTTACCAGTGGACTGGCCTGATTTTTTGGCTTGGGAAACATTCACCATGGGCCCACCTGCTGAACGGCCTGGATACTACACATGTGCCACTTATGTGGTAGAAAACATCTACGATAGAGCTATGATGAAGGTGCTTACGATCAAAGGAATGAAAGGCAGCCATATATAAGCATGTGCTCCTGTCCACAGCCAAACACCACAATTTTGTTCAGATTCTTCTCAAAAAAAAAAAAAAAAAAAAAACCTAGTAGTTGGGCTGTAAATGGGCCCACAAAAAAAATTGAATCTGTCCGCCGGGCAGGCCATCATGAACCGTTTGAACTATGGGCCAAGATGAACTAAGGCCCAGCCCATTGACTGCCCCACCGGTTTTAAAAGAGAAATGTAAGGCCAGCTAAATAATGGTTGAGATTGCTCACCGTGGGCGTTGCTCATCAGGAAGAGCACAGCGAAGAACCATAATATAGGGCTGCAAACATGGCAAACATCTTATTGACTATTTTAACAAATCAATGGACGGTCAAGATCATCTACGAAAGATAGGTCATCATACAGTACTCTTATCATTCTATTTCAACTATCCATTTTGTGGGCCTCTTCATGGTATTTATAATTCTATCAATGAGTTGCAAATAGAAGGTTAGAAATAAGAATGCAAGCTTTCACATTCAGGTTAATGTGATATTTGCTTGGTGGCCCATGAAGTGTTTCCAGACCCAATGGTCTCCAAAACAGCCGGGAATGGGTTTTGAATGGCCCACTTTATAAATTAGGCCATAAAATAGGCTTTGGCCGCTTTTAATTTCAGACCGAAACCCACTAATTATAACGCGATATGAGTTAATTCCTTGATTGGACTGGGCCTTAAAAAAATTCTGCAAAACGTAGGCCATGGCGTGACCCACCGTCAAGCAGGCCAGGTTACGACCAAGACCCATATGAGGCCCACCCTTGATTGTAGAGAGAGAGAAAGAGATTATATTAGTAAGATATGCTCACCTAATCCCGACGACGACTTTGAAATCTTCTTCAAGTGATCTTTGGATGTATTTCTGAAAATCGAATTTAGTCGAGCTCTGCGGAGCCAAGTGGGCCTGAAAATTGGATGGATATTAAAATAAGTAAAAGGTTATGTGGGCCTTTTTATCAGATGGGCCTTGTAAAAATCTTAAATTACCATTATAAAGCCATGTCTCAGGGTTAAGTAGTCCACTTTTGGAACAGACCTCACGAATTGTCTGAAGAAACAAACCTGTAAACATGAAACCGAATTAGAAATTCTATTCAAGAAATTTATAAAATAAAATATATATAAAAAAAAAAAAAAAAAAAAAAACCAAAATCGCCATATTTTATTATTTCACGGGTGTCAATGGATCGGTTCTAGGTATGATATATGTGCAGCCGCACCCAAACCCCATCCCATACTTGTACGTTCGGGTTTTCCCTTTTGACAAATGTGGACCACTGATTTTTCGCCTTCCTCAGCCCAAAAAGCAAAATACAATCAATAGGACAATCTTGACACTTGATTTTATAGATTAAGATAGATGCTTAAGAAGAGAAATAGAATAATGGTCCACATTCAACTAAAGAAAAGGATCTTCTAGTCCAAGGACCTATAAGATTAGAAAGAAAGGCCCAACTTAGTGAGAGCCCCCTTGTGTTAGAAGGTTGGGAAAAGATATCATATGTTAGGTATTCATTGAATAAAGCATAAAATAAATACCGTCATAAATAAAATATTATTAATTTATTAATTAATTAGGTCAAACTTGTATGAAAAAATGGTAACGTAAAAAAAGAAAAAGAAAACTTAGACTTGTTCGAGATTTGGGCATACCAAATCGGCTGGATCTATGGAATTTAAACGACCAAATCAATCAGGTTTAGGTTGTATGACAGGCCGGTGAACTTCGGAGTGGTTTTTTTTTTCTCTCATTGTATATCATAAGCCCGAATAAAAGATGAGGATTTGCATTAGTTTAATAATTAACATACAACTTTTATTTTAACTTTATATTAAAACTTGCATTGGATTTTATTTTTTTTTTATTTTTTTATTTTATTTTATTTTTTTTAAGTTGAAATACTTGCTACAATAACGAAGTTAAAAAATATTAAAATATCAAGATTGATTGGTAGCGCTTCCCACTCACACATACTTATCACGGATGTGTGACTTCTAAGCTGTCTGTTACAAAGGACCCCACTATATAGATGATCAAGGACAAAAATGGAGTGGAGTAGGTGAGACCCAGATGGACACATGGGTGGGACCCTTGATTGTGGGGCTCACAGTGATGTATGTGTATTAAATCCGCTCTGTCCAACTAATTTAAAAGCTTGTTTTAGGACATGATACCAAAAATGAAGATGACTCAAATTTTAGGAGTACCACACCACAGGAAACAGTTGTGATTGAATCCCCACCAATAAAAACTTCATGGAATCCACAGAAATGTTTATTTACCATCCAACTTGTTGATAAGGTCACAAACACCTAGATAAATAGACCACACAGATATCATCTTGACCCAAAATTTTTGTAGCCCACAAGAAGTTTTTAATCGTCAATTACTACTGTTTCCTGTAGCATGTGGAACTGCTTCATTTTGTGGATCATATTCTAAAATGAGGTTTCAATATAGATGGACGGCATGGATGTAGTCACATACACCACAGTGGGCCCACAGTCAGGGGTCCCACCCACCTCCGATCCTTCTCACCTGATTATCTCCCGCCAAAAATGGGGTGATTTAAATTTATATTGAATTTCGGTCGCTGGACAATTTCTTTGAACCATCCCCCATGTGGCTTACCTGGCGAGTGGACCAGCTTGATTTATTTTAGCCTATCCACCGTATATGGTGGAGGGAGCCTGAACAGCTGGCAGAGAAAGGAAGCTCAGTTAAAGGAGATGTATTCAACTTCCATATGTAAGTTTCTACCCCCCCACACGCTGCAAGCTCAGCCAGTAAGCAAGCTCAGCCAGTAAGTGAGACATCAGAGTGGTGTGAGACCTAATCTCATGTTTATTGGATTCCACGCCCTTATTATTTCGAATGATTTTATAAAAATTTAAAGAATTTTCAAAATTCCCAAGAAATTTATATTATGCAAATAATGCCTTTATAATTAGAAATTATAGGGAGGTGCTTTCCGAGAAATGGAATTTTAAGGAGGGAAATGGTAACATGAGGTCAACCTCATGGGAACTTCCCATGATGTCGAGTTGTGTGGACCCCACCGTGATGCGTGTCAAACATCAACACTGTGAATTTGATGGGCATCATTTAGGTCATGGGATCGGATATGCCAAAAAGCATCCGTATACGGAACTCAGGTGGGCCATACCATCTAAAATCATGTGAAGACATGCTTAAAACATATAAAAGCACTTGGTGGAGCCACATGAGTTTTTTATGTGGCTGAAACTTGGTATGACCTCTAATACAAGTGAGACACACACAAAATGGATGGGATTGGTGTGAACTATTTGAATGCCACCAAGCCCAATGGCTGATTATGAATGTTTTAATGGGAGGATAACCCCTCTCTCTCAACTGTTGTATGTGGTGTGGCCCACAAAAGTCATGGATTAACTTGATTTTTAAGCCTGTGGTCCACCATAAAATGGATCATCTGACTGATGGGGTAGATTTAGACACACATCACAGTGGGGCCCACATAGCTCGACTTCATGGTAAGTTCCCATGAGGTTGACCTCACAGTACCATTTACCTAATAAAACTCAATATGTAGGGGACCCACGTGATATACACCATGATGATAGCACGAGCAAAATATCTAAGTATACATTGTTTTTTTATGAATTGGTCTACCTTATGATTGGATCCACATGTGAGAGACACATCACGTGAGCCTCACGTCTTTCATAAAGCATTGCTCGTGAATACTGGTCATTGGAGGCATTATTTGGTAAAATTCAATTCCTTCTCAGTAAAATTCTTAATTTTAAAGAAAAGAAAAAGAAAAAGAAAAAGCTATTGGTGGCCCACACACACATATATATGCTCACATGCTCGCCTTCTTACGTGGGCCATGAGCACCTTTGCACAGGTGTAATGCACATGGATTCCGTGCCAATGACACGTGTGCAAAGGTGCTCATGTAAGAAGGTGGGCATGTGAGCATTCCTCTATATGTTGGACCGACCCAACAGACGGTCTAGATCAGTCGATTGGATTATCTTAAGTGTCCCAATACAAATAGGAGTACTATAGCTATAGTGCTCTAAAGGTGCAGTAGCATTTCTCAATGAAAAGATGTGTTGTAGCTTGGTTTCCACGTTGATAAGGCGGTACCAACCAACTTGACTCTTGACTCTTGTGCTAGAGGCTATCCTCATTTGTATTTTTACATTTTAGTATTTTAAAGTAGGGTGAGTCTCTGAGTTGAATTGAACGAGTCACAACTTGACTCGGGATCGAACGAGTCAGACTGAGTCTCATGGCTTACAAACATGAAGTGGGTGACTTAGCTGAGTCATAACTTAACTCAGGACTGAGTCTCAATGTCTTAATACCATGAAGTGGACGACTTGGCTGAGTCACAAATTGACCCATGACCAGACGAGTCAGACTAAGCCGCCTTATCTTAAAACCATGAAGTGGGTGACTTGGCTCAGTCACAACTTGACTCATCTCCAAGCAAGTTGGACTGAGTCGCTATGTCGTAAAACCATGAAGTGGGTGAGTTGGCCAAGTCACAACTTGACTCAGGATCAAACGAGTCGAACTGAGTCATGGTGTTTTAGAATGATAAAATAGACACGAGGGAATATTAAAAATAAAAAATAAAATGAGAATGACATTTTGGTTTCTTACAATCCAGATGAGAACCGGTGATCTGCTCCAAAAGTTCAAGTGTCGTCGTCCGAAAGACGTCTCCCTTGCGAATCTAAACCTCTCCGGATCTGTCAACCACATGAATTTTGCATGTCATGTTTCCCACCATTCATAGAAAGAAAATCTATAATGTATATCTACACGTATATACATATACACATACATATATATATAATATGAAGAGATACTTATCACATGTTATTTTCGGTTACAACTGTCATGGCGGCTTATTATTTGTCCATTTTTCTCAGACAAGCGTAGTCCACTTGATGAATAGATTGCTAATCTATACAGGACATGGTATATTATTCCTACTCCACTTTGCCTGATGACTACCTCATATCACTTTCACCATTCTCAAGTAAATATGGTAGATAAGACCACGTCCAATCATATGGGGTCCACCTAAAGGTTTGAATAATAGAGGCTGGATCCTCTACAACCATTGGTGAATAAGGTTATTCATCTGCATGTAAAAGTCAATTAACTAGGTGAAAAAACGTCATGGCCCTTGATAGCTAGAGTGGAATGGTAGAGCCAACATGATTAGTGTCACCAACCCCAGTTAGTTAGGATAGGGCTTACAAGTAGGAGTAACGGTTATTCAACTGCTCATATGGGACCCACCATGTTGTATGCATGCCATCTAAACTAACCATCAAGTGAACCATACCATGATGATGGGGTATTATGAAAATCAAGCTTATCCAACCATCGGGTGGCCACATCATATAAAATAATGAACAACCACCCAAAAACCTCCAAATTCATGTGATGAAAAATTTAATGGTTGGATTGATAATTTTAAATAAGCATCTTTGCCTATTTAATTCTGCCAATGAACAACCACCCAAAAACCATTTACAACCTATGTTTTAAATAAGCATCTTTGCCTATTTAATTCTGCCAATGCCCTTGTGAAAATCGACCCGACTCAAAGTTCAACTGAGTTAACTCAGTCGAAATTCAAATGAACTAGTTGTGCATCACATTCAACAACGATATGGGCACAGCACATTCAAATGATCCGTTGATGATGAATTTAAAAAAAAAAAAAAAAAACTTTAATTACCATGCGAAAACTGGTATTCCACGGTCCTTGGTTTCTTGTTCCCACACTTTCCATTTTCTCATCTGCAATTCAAGCAAAACCACAAAGTTCAAATCTCTCTATGGTCAACTCTAAAAATAGAATTTCCACAAAAAGAATACAGAAATGTTGGACCGTTTACCTTGGCCCGACCCAAAAACAGGGTGATAATACAGTAAAGCACATGAACAAGTGCCAACACGAAGATGAATATGTGGAGCTGATGGATTGCATAGGTTGAAACGAATGCAACTTTACCCTGCAAGATCAACAAAAGGATGACCCATAAATGGCTCGGACCCACAACTTGTACTATAAAATAAAAACTAATCAACTCTGGTACTTAGGAAATTGCTCATTAATTCCTTCTATTTTTAATTATTTTATTTAAAACACATTTTCAAGCAGAAATTGGTGGTGATTTGATTGGCTAGTATGGCCTGCAAAAACAGGTCAAAGTCAAGTTCATGTTTTAAAATATTGCGCCTCTCTTAAGCATTTCTCTGCATCTTCCCGACACATCTTGAAAATGCTTGTATTATCTTTTATTTTATTGAATAATGCTTGTATTATCTTTTATTTTATTGAATTCACATTCGCGGTGGTTATCTTATTCATAGTATGTTACATCTAAGAATTCTTTTTGCATGGTTTGCCTACATCGCGCCATGGGATCTCCGGAATGTGTTGCCCCAAGGGCCCACACAAAATAGATGGTACAATGAGTGAAACCGTCCATCTTCTAAGTGAGCTCTGGTCCAATAATCATGCTTCAAAGATGATCCACCTTCAATGCTTAGGAATTTTATGCGAGTCATTTAAAAAAAAAAAAATCATTTTGATATCCTAGATTCATTAATTTCCTTTTCAGAATCATCTATTCAATGCACGTTTGTTACAGTGGCCCGCATAACCTATCATCCAGAATATGGATGATTGTGATCATCAAAGCAACTTGGTGTGTGGTCTCCGTTAGCTCGACTAAGTCATGACATGAGTTTAAAAAAACTCTAAAAATAATGTAAGATCGAATAGACATGAACCTAATATAATATGTCCTTATGCTTAAAGTCAAAGTGTATTTGACTATGGAATTGGGTTTCCTTGTCTACAAGCAGATTTGGTGGATCCATTACTGTGAGGCAAATCATAATGTATGTATTTTATATCCTGTCGTCCATCTGTTTTGTGAGCTCATTATAGGGTATAAGGTCAAGAGTGAAACAGATCCATATCTCAAGCGGACTACACCATATATAAGAATAATAGTGATTAAAAACTTCTTAAAGGCTACACAAGTTTCAGATCAAACTGATATTTGTATTTTCTCTTCGTGTAGGTCCGTGTGACCTTATCAGTAGGTTAGATGTCAAATTAGCTGGCAAAATGGATGAACGAGGTATATATAAAACACATACACCTTGATGGTCCATAATAACAAATCCACCTACCTCGTAGTTACCTAGTCCACCAAATCTGCATCATTCTTCAATTTATAATAATAAAATATTAAAAATATATGATATTATGTAAGACCACCTGATACATTACACACTTCAACATCATCGTAGAATGACTTCCACGCTCTTGACAAAGAACTTGATATTAGTATATAATAACTTAGATCAATAAGAATTATTTTATGTGAAAGTTTCTACTAATTTAAATTATTTATAATTAAATATATATTAAAATAAGATAAGAATAACTTGGCTTATTCTCTAATAATATTTTTTAGCCTATACCTAATTCTCGTCTCTTTTCTATGTAGCGGAGTGAATCAAACACCATGAAATATTTATTTTCATTTATATATAAAAGTTGAGAATTGATCACTTACACAGTTACATATGCCTGCACGGCTATTTGCAATGCAAGGCTTTCTTTCTTTTTCTTTTTTCTAACCATGAGATGCATTAAAATAATTATTTCGTTATCTCCACTCTTATTACTTCTTGTGACTTAAAAGCCTCTGTACCAAAAATATTGGTACAACCCCTGTATGTGATCAAGTCTCATGAAAGTTTCACTAATGACATAACATATATAGGTAATTGGATTATCTTTAAGAATTCATTAACTAACTACATAAATGAGAATTTCAAGATATTGGGTGGTGTATGGCATCTAATCCATCTAACAAGATTGCCCTAATGTGAATGTGGAAGGACCCATTTCATTATTAGGTGGGCCATGCCATAGAAAACAATGGACAACACCCCGCCCCATCAAAAAAAAAAAAAAAAAACTCCAAATTCACATAAGTGGCCCGCTTGGGAATTTTATTTTAGGAAGAACCCATTGGATTCAATACAGGCACCAAGGTGGGCCCCAAATGTAGCTAGTTGCATCATGTTCTTCTCTGCAAGAGTGCACTCCTAAAGTCAAACCCAGTGGGTGATCCTAGCCATTGGTTGGTGGACCCTTGATGACTGTAAATGGACGGTTAGGATTCAAAAGTCCTCTAACCATTTGTAAGGATCATCTGTCTAGTTTTGTTTTTGGAGTGTACTCTAAAGTCCAATCTCTTACATGTGAAGTGTCAGATTCTTTTTGCCAGGGACTTCGGTAAAAAGTAAAAACCCATGTATTCTTTTTTTTTTTTTCCCCTTTTGGTCCCACACTTCTCTAGTACTCGCAACTCACACGTACCAGCGTGGCATGGATCCAAGCCCTCATCAGTTGGGCCCAACCATGTAGCATTTGGATTATCATGCTCATCACGAGGTCAACGGTCCAAAAGAAAGGCCAAAGATTTGTTGGCTAAGATCCTTCAATCCGAAAAACTTTTGGGTTATCCCATCTGGGGTGGGTCCAAAAAAATCAACAGTCTAGATCAACAGACCATGAGCCCCACACGTACCAAATTGATGCATCAAGACACTACAATTCCTCATCGTATAGTATAATAACACCAAGGGTGAATACTGAATAGTGTCTCTCACCTGAGGGCACCCGTCAGTGTATGCTGCCGCTAAAATGCGCCGGGCATCACCACCGTAGTTTGAGAGAGGGCCCCACAAGAGTTTCCGTCCAATGGTCTGGTCCATTGCATCCGAATCCGTTTCAGATTTGTCAGTGCCTTTTGACCCGTCTCCTCCGTTATTCTTACATGGATGCCATGAGTCACCGACACTCTCAGGTACGCATATCTTTGCAATCTGGTCTTGTAGTACCGTTAGTAGCAATGATATAAACCCTAGCAGCATCAGCTCTACACACAAAAACAATCACAAATCAGTGTCCCATGAATCTAACTAAAAGCAACTACAAGGATCCAAACCGTTGATCTGTTGGGCCACACCATGGATGCACCACACCCCAAAATCCTCCCAACACCCACAAATCTTGGATGATTTTTTTTCTTTAAATCCTCGAATGCAGACTGTTTCTGGATTGTAGTCCTCAATTGTAATGCTAGGATCACTCAACCAAGGAGAATTTTTAGTTCATGGTGGGACCCATGTGACCATTTTTGTGGACCATTAAACCATGGCCTTCACTGGTACAAAATTTAGAACTCCGCGGTACTATACATATCATAAATTCAAGAACTATAGATTTTTGCAAGAAATTGAAATATATATATATATATATATATATATATATATATATATATATATAATAGATTTTCCAACGATGAGCGATCGAAGAAGGTGTACCGGCTTTTATCTTTTCGAGTGCTTCATGCAAGGCACGTTTGTGACGCTTCTTTAGCAACTACATAAGAATTTCCGTTAGTATTTATAAAGGTAAAATTCCAGCTTCTCTTTGAGTATTTCATTCATTTTCCTAGCTTACCTTTTCAATAAGGTGTATGATGTGCTCAATGAATATCGAAATGACGACCAGAGCGAAACAGACCACGGCCACGGCCCACGTTGGTGTCTGCTCCATATTACGCGCTTTTTTGTCATCTCCGGCCATCGACCCGAGTCAGGAAAGGAAGGAAATGGGCAAAACCAATGGTTGGAATGAGAAGAAGAAACTGTAAGCTAGCTCTTTGATGGAAGATGAGAGTCGTAGAGGGTTTTATAAGAAGGAGAACCAAAACCAGTCTTGATAAGTTAGCCAGAGCTGACCATTTCAAACCGAGTCATCGACCCGGTGAAAACGCTAGCTTGTCTCATACCCTCACATGTGGCATTGTGGGGCCCACGTGTATAGACTTTCAGATGATCGGAACCGAATATCTTATTCCTTTTTCTTATGGATGGAACACTGGAGAATATTTACTATGAAGGTTTGCGCTTTTTCGGTGATAGTGAAATTGAATTTAGACCGTTGAAAGAAATACTCTCGATGGTTCATATTTGAATATGCAACTCAGTGGTTGGAATCGATATTTTAGAATTTTTTTTTAATTATTGAAATTATCCAATCAGAAATATATAAATAAATAAATAAAAAAGTAATGGACGGTTTCGATTATTGATCCATCTACTCCTGTGGGCATCATGGGGTGACGTATGTTGAAACGGCCTCAGTCGCGACGCAGGTAAAGCGCTCTCGATCAAAATATTCCCATGGGGAATTTTTTTTTAATACACTGCCAGCTTATGATGCTTGATAAGCAGGTACTCAGATATTGTACACGTGTCATACGTTCACTCAATTAAATAGCCTAAGTTGTAACGAAGTCGCAACCCAGAATCATATTGTTTGGACGTACGGGAGAACACTTGTTTGCTGAAATTGCAGCGTTAGGTACTTTCATTTAGACCGTCCATTAAATGTACGCCAATCCAAGGGTATAAATTATTTAAAAATAATTTTTAAAAAAAGTTCAACTTTTGGTTTTTGGTACATGTAAACCATGGTTTATCCAGCTCAAACTAAATCACTAGCCTATCACATATAGGATTTATCGGCCGCTGAGTATCATCTATCACTCTAGCCCGGAGTATCAAAGTTTTCCCCTTCCTCTATGCGGCCTCACCAAAGACGGTGGGGCCCACCTTGATGTATTTATTCTATATCTATACCGTCCATTCTTTTTTCTAAATAATTTTAGGCCATGTTTCAAAATATGAAATAGATCCAAGTCTTAGGTGGACCACACCCTAGAAAAGTGGTGATTGATAATTAATAGGCCACAAAAGTTTTGGATCAAGATGATATTTGCTTTTTCCCTTCATCTAGTTTTATTTTCCCTTCTCAACAGGTTGGAGGGCTAATAAACACCACGGAAACAAAAAGGTGGGCCTTAGGAAGTTTTTAATGGTAATAGTTCACACTTGAGTGTTTTTTATATTAGGTCCATATGAGATTTGTACCTTTTTAATTTTTGAGCTCATGCCATTAAATGATATGGAAAAATGGATTCATGGAGTGGATATAGAATAAATACATAAAGATGGGCCTACAATAAAGGTTGCACTATCTTAAGTGCTGGGTGCACTTAATCCTATCGCCCAGGAGTTATTAATTAAAATAGCTCTTAATTATGACATCATAAAGGTGATGGCCGCAACATCTGAAGCTATTATTATTTTAGCCTTTTAGGTACTATTTGGCTTTTTCCATATGAAAATGCCTCTCTACTAGTCGTCCCTTATGTAGTGCTAGCTTTTTTGCGCAAGTTAAGAAAGCCTTTTGAAAATGGATGTGTAGGCCCTTTAAATCAATGATTGGAGCCACCTATTGGCTAATATGATTCGTTCACTTTCATCGGATAGCCGAGAACCCACGATAGGGTTATTTAAAAAGTAATAGAGTTGTCTGTAGCCCACAATTGCATTAACGTTATGTGTTAATTCCAAACTATTTCCTTTAATGTGGTACATCTGTGACGAATTTTTCCCTCAAACATCTCCATATGATTAAAAGCCTTTCATGTAGACAGCTTGGATCTGCTCCATGATGATCTAGTGGGCCCCATATAAGACATGAGATGGGTTCAATAAGTGGGTCCCTTACATGGGAAAGGCCATTTGACATTTTCATTATTTTCTTCTTCATTATTTTTTTCACAGGAGGAGACCATTTGGCCATTAAGACCATTACCACTTCCGTAGGATCCACTATAGCGAGCTTATGGTATGCATCCAACATCATTTGCTCCATTCCAGTGAACTTTTAATTGTTTTCTGAAGTTTTTTTTTTTTTTTTTTTTTTTTTTTTTTTTTCACACTCTCTGACGTAAAAGCTACGACGGTCAAATGTGAGTGTAAGTTAGGATAATAGTCACTTTTGTGTATTGTTTTTATTTTTATTGGTAGATATCAATGATAGATGTTTATGAAATGGAGGAGGGTGTGTGGTTTCCTTTATAATTATTTTCTTTTATTTTTTTATCAGTATTAATAGTGGGAGTTTGTGAATTGAATGAATTTTGTAATAAAAGAATGTTATAATGGATGAATTTTGTGTTGGAAGAATGTTGTAACGGATGAATGTGATGAATGCTGTAATGGATGAGTGTTGTAGTAGAAAAATATTGAAATTGATGAACAATCATAGCTTACATAACTCTCTATGGGTCATAAATCTCATGAAAATAGTTATAACTCCTTCGTTACATGTCCGATTTGGGTGATTATGTATTCATTAGAAATGTAATTTGATAAAATTTCGAATGGCTCTGGAATCAACTTATTTGGACACTAGTCGATTTTCCAAAAGTGGTCTCAAAGTTCATCATGACATTTATTATTGAATGAGATATCAAAATAGAGAAAGTTTGGACTCACTTTTAGGCAACAAAACGGTCTCTAAATAAAGTGATGCCAAAGATATTTAAAATTTCACTAAATGGTCATTCCAACAAGTACACGATTACCCAAGTTGGACATGTAACGAGAGAGATATGACCATTTTCGTGGGATCGGCGATCCAAAGTGAGTATGAACGACCTATAGTAACTTTGGGCCCATTTTGGGTAATAGAATGTGTTCAAATGAGGTAATTCTAAAGTCATTTGAAAGTTCATCAAATTATATTTTTAACGAGTACAAGATTAATAAAATTGGACATGTAACAAAGACTGTTTTTGTCGAATCGGTGATTCATATAGTGTATACCAGTGATCCACAGTCCTTGATGAACTTGGGCCCAGTTTTAGAAAATCAAACGGTGTTCAAATGAAGTGATTCCAAAGTCATTTAAAATTTTATCAAATTACCTTTCTCAATGAGTATAAAATTATCCAAATTGAACATGTAACGAGGGAGTTATGACCGTTTTCGTTGGATCTGCGATTTTCAGTGCGTATCGGCGATCTACAATGAGGATCGCCGATATTAACTATGGATCGCATATATTCATTATGGATCACCGATATTCAATGAGGATCGTCGATATTAACTGTGGATATTCGATATTCATTGTGGATTGTCAATATATGTTATGTATCATTGATCCGATGAAAACAGTAATAACTCCCTCGTTATATGTTCGATTTGGGCCCAAAGTTATTGTGGGTTGTCGATACTCACTGTGGATCGTTGGTCCCACGAAAACGATCAAAACTCCCTCGTTTATTTGGGTGATCTTGTACTTGTCGGAAGGATCATTTGATGACTTTCAAATAACTTTGGAATCACATCATT
>JAJHSJ010002374.1:0-33278 GCA_021015155.1 Magnolia officinalis
CTTTTGCAAACTCATCCCTCGTATCAACCCTCCCCAGGCTATCGTGATTAGAGAAGAACTCAGACCGAATTGCACATACTTGAAAATTTTCTTCACGCTAAGATTACTGTAAACCTCGCACAATTTACTTGGTAATTTCATCAGCTGTAGGTCATCTGGTACAATGTATATTCAATGATGTATATAATACAATGTATATAACATGAAATAGTACATGAGTGAGACAAGACAACGTAACCTTTTATATAGAAGCCAGAGATTGATAGGTTAAGGTTGTCCTATCGAGGAGATTCTTAGGCGTAGTCCATCTGCTGTTGGGACAAACAAGCATGGGTTTAGATTATTGGACCATGGACCCCATCTGTCATTGAAAACCAAGGATTAAAATCAGTGTATTGGGTATCATATCATTCACCACCGATAAGGCGACCAATACTTCAAACCTTATTCAAAACTGTTTTATTTTGTGCAAAGATGTAACATTGCTACACTTGGACCTGTGATTGTGGTTTAAATCCAATGTTTGTTGCTACGAAGTGTTAAATTGTGCAGCTCATCCATGTACATAGACACCATTATAGATGCTCAAAGTTGTGGGCCGCATTGTGTATGAAATCAGATTATCAAATCATCTGATCACTATGGTTCTTAGACAATGCTCCATCTAAAGAAGAAGAAGAAAATCACTTGAAATGTATATGCTTAGAATACAACTTCTAAAAGTCCTCTATTTATCATGACTCAAGCAAATCTAATTAGGAGTTCCTTGCCATCCAATCTTTAGCTATCTGTAAGATTTTTGGAGCATCCTCCATCTATTGTGGAGCCTATTAAATTAAAGTTTGGATCTCAAAACTATTGGGTTTAACTTGTAGTTCACATCAAAACACTTGGACCGAATGCACTAGGAACTTATACTTCCTGTTTTATCCATGATTAGTTTTCAAAGTTAAGTATATGCTTCAATTATTTTATAGATTTAAGCAACCAAATTATAGCACATAACTTTGAGGTTTTAACTGCTGGGTGCATTGTTTGCCTGCAAAATGTTGGTTGAAAGTTGAAATAAGAAGCAATTTCTTTACAGTGCAGTGCAGGCCTGATAAGGCTTCCACAAAATTTTCATTTTTACGTATCATATACACTGCATAACTTAAAAGGGGGTGTTCCTGTATCAAGGCCACATTCTATCAACAAAACCGTTCATCTGGGTCAGATTAAAAGCCTCCTCCACTAGACAATCCCAGCCAATCGATTGGGGGGCATTTCCACGTTGAGCATAAACAGTTGGTAGGATTTCTCATCATATAGTGCGTATATCAGATGAACTGCTTAGATTACCAAATGAATGTCCAAACTAAAACATAGCTAATTAGGGAAAAACATTTTACATTTCCTTTTCTTGAGGAACTGTATAATGCATGTGGAATAGAGGAACATGATTCATGTAGCTGATCTCAACTAGTTAGGTAAGTCTTAGATGATGATGCCATAGTTTGGCATATTTTATGTTATTTCCTATAGGAGTATAGTCATTTTGTCACAGTCAGAATGAAACTCAAAAATGGGGAAACTATTCTAGAGTTAAAGCACTTGATGCCTGTTATTTTGTCTTATAAATGCTTAACAGTTGCACCTCGTATCTTAGGAGTTCCCTGAAGTCTCTAGAAGTTTTAATCCAACCAATCTACTAACACAAGTGCTTATATTTAACAAGCATGCAAATACATAAAGCTCAAATGAAGGATTACAAGAACTTTCATCATTTCCTTTGCAAAAAGTGGCGCCATACCTTTTTGAAAACTATGGAATTTTTTAGCCCTGGAAAGAGTTTCTTTTCTAGTTCGCCTATGATCTCATATGTAATTAGCTCCTTTTGTGCTTTGTAGTCTTTTGTTGGGAGACCCTGTTCCAATAAGTATGCAAATAAAATAAATGCATTTGTTGGTTGAAAGAAATCATCCTACTTGTTTATTTTACTTTCACAGAACACAAAAGATGAAAATGGCTATAAAGACTGTTTATAGCTACTGTCAAAGACTGTTCCATCATCAAACCTTGTAGTTTACTGAATCTGTTTTAAAAAACTAATGGACTTTCATGAAGAATGTATGGTCATGACTAAAGAAGTAATGAACCATTCCAATATAATTTAGTGAAGATTGAGTGTTCTAAGAATGATAGACCCAAATCTAAGGTCCCGCAGCAAAGAATTCAACTTCTACAACAAAGAGAAGACTCGTCATTAGTCATGGAATCCATTTTCTCTTAAAAGCTAACATGTTGGGCAGTTTCCATTGGCCATCAAGAAGTTCTATTGTAGTTTTTCCCCAGCTTTACTTCTCTTTATCAATCTAGGAAGGCCTACCACGGTTCCATTGGAACCCCCACATTGACCATGTGACAAGAACACAAGTTTAACATGATGGTTTAATGAATTGGTTGGAGAATCGGCTATGAGTTTATCCAATAGATGTAAACAACTATATAGTTGTTTCTTAGTGAATCAACAACAATTTATCTCAACAATGAACCAAAACTTTGTAAATTGAAAAAAAAAAAAAAAAAAAAAACTAACAACGATGATGCATTATGCCAAACAAAAACAGGATTTTGAAATCTAGAATAAGAAATTGACTGAATATGACCATTTACTGTCAAATATCACAGAATCAACCAAATACAACAAAAGAAGGAAAAAAAAAAACCAAATTTGTAAATCACTTAAAGTCTCTACATATCCAGAAACCAATCCATTCAGATCTTAACCAATCATCATCATAATCATATCCCCAATGCATTTGAAACATCAACTCATACAAACTAAATGTATTAATCACCCATGATACAATTAGCTAAAATAATTAATCAAAAACTCAAACATCAAATCTTAAAAGTTCAAACCACACTAATTAATGGCCCATCAACATTGCCCTAATCGCAATAACAATCATGAAGTAAAACTTCGAAAGTGGCGTCCATTGCGTAACTCAATCCTACTGCTTGTTGGTCATCAAATTGACATTTGAAAGGAAAATGGTCCTTGGGCAAAATCCACCAATTATTGTATGATTAGTATGATGTTTAGGCCACACAAAACCACAATAGGACTCATGATTAGTATGATGTTTAGGCCACATCACTTGTACAATGGTTGAATGCACTAGTATGTACCACAGTCAGCTTGAGGAGGGTATTTTGTGGGTTTTGTAAAATCAGAAAATCCCCAATTTTAAAAGTCCTCAAATCCCCAAAATCCTAAAATCCCTAAATCCCCAATTTGTAAAATCAGAAAAATTGAATTTGGGGTCTACATTCAAATCGAGAATCTACAAACTATTAACTCCCAATTTCTTAAATGGGCATTAATATTGAGAGAGATTGAGAGAGAGAGAGAGAGAGAGAGAGAGAGAGAGATACCTCACTGTCGTGAATGACCTAGAACCGAGCTTCAGAGAGAGAGAGAGAGAGGGCGTGCATAAGATCGTAGGGTGTTCGGCACCTCATCTGCTCCCGTTTGGTAAGAGAGACAGAGAGAGAGAGGAAGAGAGATATAGTTTGGAGAGAGGAGGGATAGGAGGCGAGAGAGACAGAGAGAGAGGAAGAGAGAGATAGAGAGGGAGAGGAGGGAGGGGGTGCGAGAGAAAGAGAGAGAGAGAGGGAATCCGATTACATAGCGAGTTAAATGGAAACCCGCTCTTATCGTAATGAGTAAACTCAGTTGGGCCCACCGTGAAAATAAGTGGTTTATCCACACCGTTCATACGTTTTTTCAGCTCATTTAAGGGGTTGAGCCCAAAGTTGAAGCATATCCAACTCTCAAGTGGATCATACCACAGGAAACAGTGGGAATAATGATTTCCACCATTGAAACCTTCCTAGGCCCTACAGTGATGTCTATTTGTCATCCAAGCTGTTAATAATATCACAAAGACATGGATGAAGGGAAAAAAAAAACAAATATAAGCTTAATACAAAAATTCTGTGACACTCAAGAATTTTGCAACAATATAAGTTCAATTCACACTGTTTCATGTGGTGTGGTGCATTTGAGCTTTGGATATCCTTCAATTTTGGACCCATGTCATAAAATTATCTAATAAAATAGATGGACAAAGTGGATAAAATACATAGATCATGGTGAACCCCACAGAGTTTACTCAGTATGCTTAGCGTAATGAGTTACTCAGTACGCAATCCGCTTCGGAGAGAGAGAGGGAGAGGAGACTGCCGCTGATTAGGGTAGTCTCTCTCATGGACTCGGGTTAGGTAACCCATGAGTAGCGAGTTGGTTACTGCAAGGATGTCACTAAGTTCTGTGGGCCCCACTATGATGTATGTGTTGTATCCACGCCGTCCATCCATTTTGAGATATTATTTTAGGGCATTACCCAAAGAATGAGGCAGATAAAAACATGTAATGGACCCAACCACATAAAACAGTGGAGAGAGTGATTCCCACGATTGAAACCATCCTAAGGCCCACCATAATTTTTATTTGAAATTTAACCTATTCAAAAGTTAAAAAAGACATGAAAAAAGGTAAATCACAAATATCAGCTTGATCTAAAACTTTTGGGGCCTTTACAAGTTTTTAATGGTGGGTGTCACTGTCCCCACTGTTTTCTGTGCTGGGGTCCACTGGAGCTGTGGATTTAACTATGGATATTGCCCTAAAATGATCTCTCCAAATGGATGGAAGGTTTGGATATAAGACCACTAGATGATGGTGGGGCCAAAAAATGAGAGGTATATAAATATCAGGTGGACCACACCACATGAAAACAATAGTGATTGGATATCCATCATTAAAATCCTCATAAGGCCCACTGTACTGTTTATTTGGCATCCAATCTATTTATTAAGTCATACAGGCCTAGTTAAAGGGGAAAAACAAAAATCATCAACACTGTTTCATGGCCCTTACATTAAACACAAACATCAACATAGATTAAACACAAACATCAGCTTGATCTAAGACTCGGATTGGGTAGTGATGGCCCTTACCATGGGGCCTGTCCAGATGTATGTAATTGGTTGCAATAGTAGGTGATTGTACATTTCCTAGTGTTATAGCCTACTCGAGATTTTCTGTCTCGCATCATAACATTAACCAGGAAACATGTGTGATATGGATTTTAAAATGCCATTGCAATAGCCCTGCAACGACTCAGTTACACAGTATACCTACTTCTATGTTCCTTGATGACTCCACGCAGAGAAGAAGTTCAAGGAGTCTACTTGCATAAAAAAATTGAATTTATAAAAATACTTGGTTGCAAATAAAATATAGAGCACATACGGTAGCCTATAGCCTAAGTTAAATGGAAAATGGAAATGGACATAATTGAATTGGGAATAAATGACTTACTAGTTGTGTTTGGATGGGAGTACATGAAATGTCTTGATGGAGTTTTCCAACAAACCCTTTGTATAGACCTTTCCTGGACCTGCACAAGTAGAAAGAAGAACAAAGGAGGCCCTGACCCATATAGGGGACTCTTCGATGCCTAAGTCAGTATCGAGGTCTTATAGAGTAAGGGTAGGATCTCCAGAAAAGAGATATTAGTCAAGTATTTAGGGTTTCTCAGTGAACGTACCTTGGATAGTGGAGGTACCTCTATATTTATAGGAGAACCATATACAATCTGGGATGTTCGCGAGATGAGTGGTTAGCAAGATTGTCGGGATCTGATATTATCCTCTAAAGATCTTAAGTGAGATCTTTTAGGACGTTAAAGGATATCCCGAATCTTGGTGGATGTTCCATCAACACTGTTTCTTGGGGCACACAGCGGTCATCAACACTGTTTATTGGGGCGGACACACATCGGTTTTGGATCAAGCTGATGGTTGCGTTGTCTCCAAACCACGTTTGTGTAACCATACTTCAATGTGGCCCACTGATGAGCTGACTTGGCCTGGGCAAGTTCATGATGTGGTATCCCTGATTAATGTCATGGATCTTCCTCATAAATGTATCTTTTAAATATTTTTTCTGAAGGTGACTGAGCAAGACATGATGGAAACGTTCCTCCGTCCACTTGAGATGTGAAGGAAGGAGATGTTAGTAGCGTCATGTGCTCTTACAACCGTGTCAACGGCATCCCTATGTATGAAATGTTTATATTATGTTAATTTGACACATTTATCCATATGAAACCATTGTGATTGAATCCCTATCATTCAAAACTTCATATATTTCACTGAAACATTTATTTTCCATCCAAGTTGTTGATAAGTTCACAAACAGCTAGATTAAGAGACGACACAAATATCATCTTGATCCAAAGCTTTTATGGCCCACAAGGAATTTTAAATGGTCAATCGCCACTGTTTCCTATACCATGGTCCATCTAGGATTTGGAGCTGCTTTATTTTTTTAATCATGCCATAAAATGATCTTCCAATACGAATGGACGGTATGGATGTAGTCATATACATCACAGTGGGCTCCACAGTTAGGGGTCCCACCCACCTTGGTGGATCCCGCGTCGCACCTAATCTACTCCCCTAGATCCCGGATGTGGATTTACTGTGAAAGTGTTTTGCAGTAAGTTTCTACGCTGGAAGCTTAGGTGGGCCCATCATGATATTTGTAAGGAGGTCATTTTAGGAAATGAGGCAAAAAACATGACAGTGGCCCTAGGAAAGTCTCACGGTGGGTGTCACTATCCCCACTGTTTTCGGTGGTGGGGCCACTTGAGATTTGGATCTGACTCGTTCTTTTGATCATCCCATAAAATGATCTCTCCGTATGAATGGACAGTGTTGATACAATACATTTGCGCCCACCGTGAATGTATCTAGTCTATCCACGCCGTCCATCCATTTTTCCATCTTATTTAGGGGCTGAGACAAAAATTTAAGCATACCCAAAGATCAAGTGTACCCTACCATAGGAAACCATTGGAATATTGATTTCCACCATTGAAACCTTTATAGGGTCCACAACGATGTTTATTTCTCATCCAACCTGTTCATAAGATCACAAAAACATGGATGAAGGGAAAGCTTAGAATACAAGCTTGATCCAAAACTTCTGCGGGCCCCAAGAAATTTTCAATGGTAGATGTACAATTCACACTGTTTCCTGTGGTGTGGTCCAATTGAGGTTTGGATATACTTCAATTTTTGGTTCAAGCCCTAAAATATTCAGGTAAAATGGATGGACAGAGTGGATAAAATACATAAATCAAGGTGGACCCCACGGAGTTTACTCAGTATAATAAGGGTACTGAGTTACTCAGTACGCTATCCGCACTTAAACCAAAACCTACCCAAAGCGCCCTCCCAAAACCCCTCTAAAAAAAAACTGCGCCCTCCCAAACCTCAAATCCCCCTCAAAACCCTATTACCGCGCCCTCCCAAAACCCAAATCACCCTCTCCCAAACCCTCTCTCTCTCTCTCTCTCTCTCTCTCTCTCTCTCTCTCTCTCCTCTCGCCCTGCCACCGGTTTTCCAATCTCTCTCCCAACACCTCTCTCTCTCTCTCTCTCTCTCTCTCTCTCTCTCTCTCTCTCTCTCTCTCTCGCCCTGCCACCGGTTTTCCAATCTCTCTCCCAACACCTCTCTCTCTCTCCTCGGTAGGGTTTTGAAATCCCAGCACTCGAAAGAAGAAGAAGAAGAAGAAGGAGAGGAAATCCTACGATTAGTCTCTCTCTCTCTCAACCATATGGATTTGGGGATTTAGTAATTTATGGATTTTTATACTCTGGTTTCCTGTGGTGTGTTTCACCTAAGATTTGGATTTTCTTCAATTTTGGAATCATGCCCTAAAATGAGTTTCATGCATTTTCAAAAATCATTTTAGGGTGCAATCCCAAAAATGAAGTAGATTCCAAAATGAAGCAGATTTGGAATCTACTTCATTTTTTAGCTCATGTCCTATCATAATATGCTAGAACAGATGAATGGGATGGATTTCTTACAAATACTAAAGTGGGCTTTACCTAATTTTCCATTGCTCGAATTTGCTGAGAAGGCTTTAGCAGGCACTAACTGAGAACTGATTACCTACAGGGAAGGTAACCCAACTAGTGGTAGTGCATCATCTCTTTCATCAAAGTTCCAATTGTGAGAGATATCCATCCCATGGAAACAGTAGACCCTACCATTAAGATCACCTTGCACAAAAGGTAGGTCAGTCCGCTCATCAGGTGGGCCACAGTGAATCAATGGACAACTTACAATCACACTCAACATATATATTGGTGTTGCCCATCTAGCGAGTGGATTAGCGTGACTTTCAAGAAGGGAGATCTTCTTGGAGGGACCTATTACTTTCATTGCATTGATTTCCTACAATGGCATGTTAGTGGGAAAGATGGTACGAGACCATAAGTAGTTGCCTGTAGACTCTCAGGAGTTTCAACTCCCGGTCAGGGGTTCGAGTACCCATAGGTGGTGAAATTCCACTAGTGTGAGTGTGTGGGGTGTGTGTGCATGTTAAAAAAAATGAGCTTCATCCATTTTCAAAAATCATTTTAGGGTGCAATCCCAAAAATGAAGCAGATTTGGAATCTTAGGTCAACCATACCACGGGAAATAATGGTGATTGAATTCCCACCATTAAAATCTTCATGGGGGTCACAGAAATGAAGCAGATCCAAATCTTAGGCTTTATCAAGAAGAACATTCTTCTCAGGTACCCATTGTTTCATAACATCAATGCTCTATAGGCTAATAGGGTTAGAAGCGATGAGCTCATCTTCTATCTCTTTATTCTATGTAATGGATGAATCAGCCCCACACACTCTTATTTCTTTTCCTAATGTTAGGAAGGTTGATGTTTCCATAACTTCTTTTGTTGGTTATTCATTTTTTGTTATGCATTTATATTAAATAATTAGTTTTATAATTATTTTGACATTTAAATGTAATACTGTTTGAATATATTATATTTTTTGTAGCCTTTTGTTCTAAAATAAAAATAAAAAATACGCAAATGAATAATTCAGGTGAAATATTTAGATATACTATGTTCAATTTTCGTATGGTTAGTAGTTTATTTTCTTAATTTTTTCAACCAGTTCCTCATTTTCATATTTTTTGAACAAAATGAAGGAAGAACGTGTTTCTGGTGGTTACAGTAATAATATACCTCATGCCTCAAAGCTTACACTTTGCTTTATACCTCATTTCACACCTTTGCCCAAAACGCTGCTTACATCAACAAGCTTGATGAACACAATGCCCTTGTGGTACTGATTGCCTCATCAACTTGTTCGAAAAAAAGTTAAAAAGGAAAAAGAAAAAGAAAAAGAAAAAGCCTTATCAACTTATAACTTATCAGCCGTAGTTGAGCACCCTATTTATTCAAATTTCCTAAACTAGCATAGCATGCCTTCAAATTATTTGGGAATGGTGGCCCTTCAATCATGCAATGAGAGCATCCTATAACATGTCGTGGTGAACCTATCCAGTTGGGTTGGAAATGTTTTGGTTGGGCACCATTGAAATGACACCATCTCCTAAGTTGTGATATCCTACCCGGCCATAAAATAGAGATCTTCCATTAAGATCTCTATTTTGCTTTATTACTAATAAATCTTGTTTTTGAAAGGTGATGCAGAGATTTCTAAGAGTAACTACTTGAACGTGTTATCTCTCTCTCAAAAAAAGAAAAAGAAAAGGAAAAAAAAAAAGGAAAAAAAGAACAAAAAAAGATAATGGCATGTGTAATTTTGGTAGTAAATCTTATTGTTTTGCATTAGTTCCTATGTTACATTTTTGTTTTCACGAAAATTTATGCACCTTAGTTCTACGTGTCTTTTCTTTTCTGTTATGTATGCTTAATTCTGGTCATATTACCAAAGGAATTCCCACCATTAAAATCTTCATGGGGGTCACAGGAGTGTTTATCTATAATCAAACCGTAGGCTTGCTGTCGAAAACTTATTGAGGCTATTAGTCTTGGATCAAGTTGATATTCGCTTCATCCATGTCCCTCTGTTACTGATGCAGCTTATATTATTCCATGGTCATCTGTTGCCTATAATTGTCCTTGCAAACCTTCATGAGCTCGTATATTACAGTTGTTTGCCTTAAATTATTATTGTGATTAGTTAGTTTATAGTTGTGACTTGTAATTTATAGATTTGTAAGTTAGATAATTAGTTACTCGTTTGAGGATTTCTATGGGGCCATACATAGATATGGTGTGTTTTTGGTGGCATAGAAATCGCTTAAATTGTCCCATTTTGGACAGTTCAAGGTTAGATGGAAAGTATACTTTCATACAATCTATTTAAATGTTCATGCCTGATCCGCGGTCCATCTTCTCGTTTCTCTCTAGATATGTTTCTTTCGTTCCGTATCCAATGGCAAATATCGTTACATTGCTTTAGATATTTGGCATTGGAATTTAACGTAAGATCAACATATCTGGAGAGGCAAGGGGAGATACTGCCGGATTTTCGGCGTGGACGTTTAAATGAAAATATGAAAGTATTACGATCTATCCAACCTTGGATGAGTAACTAATTTAGAATTTAATTGTATTAGCTTATAATTGATGAAGCAGACCCGGATGTGCGTCGGAGCTATCCGGATGAACAGAGGTCCCTAGAAGGTAGGAACCGCTGTTATGACCATGATGAAGCTGTCCATTTCCTATGGACAACATTGGAGGGGCCTGACCATTTAGACAGACCGTGTTTATATCTGTATTTGCTCGAGATTAATGGAGCAGACCTTGATGTGAGTCGGAGATATCCGGAAGAGCGAGGGTCCCTAGAAGGTGGGAACCGCTGTTATGACCATGATGAAGCTGCCCATTTCCTATAGACAACATTGGAGGGGCATGACCATTTGAACAGGCCATGTTTATGTATTTGCTCGAGATTAATGGAGCAGACCCGGATGTGCGTCGGACCTATCCGGAAGAGCGGGGGTCCCTGGAAGGTAGGAACCGCTGTTATGATTATGATGAAGCTGTCCATTTCCTATGGACAGTATTGGAGGGGCTTGGCCATTTGGACAGGCTATGTTTATATTTGTATTTGCAGGTACCACACCCTTAACCTAAACCTATAACTCTGTAACCTAAACCTAAGCCTAAACTTGAAAACCCAAAACTAAACCCGATCCCGAACCCAAACCCGATTTCCAAAACCTAAACCCTACCCTATTCTCAATTCCCTAAACCTATAACCCAAAACTCATACTTATAACTTAAAACTAGACCTTAACCTTAACCTATAACCTATACTTATAACCCAAACCCAAACCTTAACCTAAACTCAAATCCCTAAACCTTAACCTATAACCCAACCTAAACCTATACTTATAACCTAAACTTATTCTCAAAACCCAAAACCCATAACCTAAACCTATTACCTATAACCTAAACCTATATCTATAAACCTATAACCTATAACCCAACCCCGAACCCGAACCCGAAAACCTAAACCTTAACCTAAACATATAACCTATAACCTATAACCTAAGCCTATACCAAAACCCAAAACCAAAACCTAAACCCAAACCTATAACTTAAACCTAAACTTATAACTTAAACCTAAACCTAAACCTACACCTAATCCTAATCTCAACTCCGTAACCTAAACCTAAACCTAAACTTGAAAACCCAAATCTAAACTCGATCCCGAACCCGAACCTGATTTCCAAAACCTAAACCCTACCCTATTCTGAATTCCCTAAAGCTATAACCTAAAACCTAAACTTAAACCTATACCTATACCTATAACCTATAACCTATAACCTATACTTACAACCTTAACCTAAACCTAAACCTATAACCTATAACCTATAACCTATACTTACAACCTTAACCTAAACCTACAACCTTAACTTAAACCTATTCTCATATCCCAAAACTTATACTTAGAACCTTAAACTACACCTTAGCCTTAACCTAAACCTATACTTATAACCTAAACCTATTCTTAAATCCCAAAACCCATAACCTAAACCCTATACCTATAACCTAAACCTATACTTATAACCTTAACCTAAACTTATAACCATAACCTAAACCTATTCTCAAATCCCTAAACCTATACTTATAACCCAAACCCAAACCTTAACCTAAACTCAAATCCCTAAACCTTAACTTATAACCCAACCTAAACCTATACTTATAACCTAAACCTATTCTTAAATCCCAAAACCCATAACCTAAACCAAAACCTATAACCTAAACCCGAACCCAAACCCGAACCCGAACCCGAATCCCTAAACTTTAACTTAAACCTATACCTATAACCTAAACCTAAACCTATACTTATAACTTTAACCTAAACTTATAACCATAACCTAAACCTATACTTATAACCCAAACCAAAACCTTAACATAAACTCAAATCCCTAAACCTTAACCTATAACCCAACCTAAACCTATACTTATAACCTAAACCTATTCTCAAATCCCAAAACCCATAACCTAAACCTAAACCTAAACCTTATCCTAAACCTATAACCTAGACCCCAACCCAAACCCGAACCCGAACCCGAATCCCTAAACTTTAACTTAAACCTAAACCTATAACCTAAACCTAAACCTATACCTAGAACCTAAACCTATACTTATAACCTTAACCTAAACTTATAACCATAACCTAAACCTGTTCTCAAATCCCTAAACCTATACTTATAACCCAAACCCAAACCTTAACCTAAACTCAAATCCTTAAACCTTAACTTATAACCCAACCTAAACCTATTCTCAAATCCCAAAACCCATAACCTAAACCTAAACGTTATCCTAAACCTATAACCTAGACCCAAACCCGAACCCGAACCCGAACCCGAATCCCTAAACTTTAATTTAAACCTAAACCTATAACTTAAACCTAAACCTAAACCTATACCTATACCTATAACCTAAACCTATACTTATAACCTTAACCTAAACTTATAGCCATAACCTAAACCTATTCTCAAATCCCTAAACCTATACTTATAACCCAAACCCAAACCTTAACCTAAACTCAAATCCCTAAAACCTTAACCTCTAACCCAACCTAAACCTATACTTATAACCTAAACCTATTCTCAAATCCAAAAACCCATAGCCTAAACCTAAACATTATCCTAAACCTATAACCTAGACCCGAACCCAAACCCAAACCCGAACCCAAATCCCTAAACTTTAACTTAAACCTAAACCTATAACATAAACCTATACCTATAACCTAAACCTAAACCTATTCTCAAAACCTAAACCTATACTTATAACCTTAACCTAAACTTATAACCATAACCTAAACCTATTCTCAAATCCCTAAACCTATACTTATAACCCAAACCCAAACCTTAACCTAAGCTCAAATCCCTAAACCTTAACCTATAACCCAACCTAAACGTATACTTATAACTTAAACCTATTCTCAAATCCCAAAACCTATAACCTAAACCTAAACCTATAACCTAGACCCCAACCCAAACCTGAACCCGAACCCGAATCCCTAACCTATAACTTAAACGTAACCATAACCTAGACCTATTCTCAAATCCCTAAACCTGTACTTATAACCTGTAAGGCCCACCCCCACAACACATGATATTGTCCGCTTTGCCGAAGCTCACGGCTTAAAAACGCGTCATTTGGGGAAGGATACTGGTAGCTCGCACAACCACTGGTAGCTTGCCCAGACCCGGTGCTCCCGTGGTCCCGCCCACAACAGGGTCCGCCCACTCAGCACCTACCCAAACATATTGTCCGCTCCACCCCTCAGGGCTCACGGGTTTGTTTCTGCACAGCAGAAGCTCAGGGCCAATCACCCAAAAACGCGTCATGTCTGTTAAGGGAGAAACCCAACATATAACCACCACAACTCCAGACAACTCTTCCGATGTGGGATAAGTTACGCTACAGTCAACTACAACAGTAGCTCGCCGAGCACAGTAGCCTGTCAGACACACAGTAGCCTGCCAGCCGCACTTGGAGGCCCGCCCACATGTGTGCCTGCCCACGTGTGCCCGCTCACATGAAGCAGTGACCGGGGCATTACATTATCCCCCACCGAGGGCAGAGCCGTCCTCGGCTCTGATACCATTTGTAAGGCCCACCCCCACAACACATGATATTGTCCGCTTTGCCGAAGCTCACGGCTTTAAAACGCGTCATTTGGGGAAGGATACTGGTAGCTCGCACAACCACTGGTAGCTCGCCCAGACCCGGTGCTCCCGTGGTCCCGCCCACAACAGGGTCCGCCCACTCAGCACCTACCCAAACAATATTGTCCGCTCCACCCCTCAGGGCTCACGGGTTTGTTTCTGCACAGCAGAAGCTCAGGGCCAATCACCCACAGAACGCGTCATGTCTGTTAAGGGAGAAACCCAACATATAACCACCACAACTTCAGACAACTCTTCCGATGTGGGATAAGTTACGCTACAGTCAACTACAACAGTAGCTCACCGAGCACAGTAGCCTGCCATCCACACAGTAGCCTGCTAGCTGCACTTGGAGGCCCGCCCACATGTGTGCTCGCCCACGTGTGCCCGCCCACATGAAGCAGTGACCGGGGCGTTACATAACCCAAACCCAAACCTTAACCTAAACTCAAATCCCTAAACATTAACCTATAACCCAACCTAAACCTATACTTATAACCTAAACCTATTCTCAAATCCCAAAACCCAAAACCTAAACCTAAATGTAACATCCCGGATTTTTGCCAACCTGAGATTAGACGTCCTAGGGCAATGGGTTGATCCTAAGACCTTATCAACTTGTCAAAACTCAATCCCACAGTCTAAAATTGCTCTTTAAACCATTTTCTTCACAAATCCCACCCTTCACTACCTTATGTTTTCAATTTTTCAAAGCACTTTCGCCCTAGACACTAACTTAAACTAGCTAAGTAGTAAAACTTGGATCACTTTATATACAAACTACAAAGGCCTAAGTACCATCTCAACCAGAAAACAATTAGGATTAAATCCTTTAGAAATTTAACAAAGTTAACTAAGTGCAAAACTCGATTAGCCATGAAATCCATTGGGATCGCTTTAAATACGATCTGCAAGACCCAAAACTTGCAAAATCAGTGACTCTAGGTTACCCTAAAGTTTAGAACCAAACTCATTTCCCGGCTGCTCTCGGGAATGAAATGAAACTTCGTATTAGGTCTAGGCCGCACCTCGGAAGTCCGATTAACACGAAGTTAAGGAACTAGGACTGCCTCACTGGGCTTGACAATCATCTTGAAAATCAGGTCCAGCCGATGTCCCACGGCCATTCGTTTGGATCCGGAGTGAGGGAGTGTGAAAAACACTATTCCCATTCCAAAATAAATATCAGGAATAGTGATCTGGCACCATTCGCTTGCGCATCAGTATTAAGCAACCAGACCGTCAGAATCAGACCAAATTACACCCTCGGATCAGGAAAAATTTCAGGAACATTTACATGTACTTGGAATTTCGGATCGTGGCCCACTGACCGTTGAACTGAAAGTGGTCCGCCACATGCGATCTGGGAATCCGATCGAGTCAAAAACGTAATCCCACATAGATCCATGTGTGGTGAGCTTAAGTCTGACGTTTGACTCAAGGAGGGCCACCAGAACCTCTCTTTTGAGCTGGAAAAGTGACGAAATACCTATATTAGCAGTAACCCTTGAACAAGAGTCTATTTTGATGAGTTTTGAGACTATATAAGGACTTTAAACCCTCTCTCATGGCAGCCATACGAATTTGGTTTTGAGAGAGGGAAAAGAGAGAGGAAGTGAGGGAGAAGTGGGAGAATCTCCCTGCCGTCGTTCCCTGCCACAACACGGGCTGCACCATCCCTTTCTTGACGCTTTTTTCGGCGTTTCCGGCGTCGTTTCTAGGTAAGAAACCCTAACCCTAATCTGTTTTGGGGTTTAGACTGTTGTAGGTTGGGAAATAGCTAACCTATTTCGTTCTCTAGGTTGCCAAACTGCCGAATACGGAAGCTTAGCAAACCTATCAACTCCGTTACGATTCTACGACAAAAGGTGCGGACTATTGGTGTATAGATTATGGTTTTCAATGCTTTCAATGTCAGATAGTGATAGATTCATGATCTGCATGCAATTGCACATGTACAAAGTGCTTTCCGTTTCCTGTTTCGATTAACGTTGTAGAATATGGAATTTCACATACTCTAGGTATACGTAGAAATACCGTATACGTATTTTTTTTGGAGAAATGTTTGACATGTTTATTTAATGTATGATTATACTATATATGGATAAAATACTAGTTTGGCGAAAGGAATCGCCGTAATACATGTTCACTTGTAAATGCTACGTATGTTGAAATTGTGTATTCTAGAAATACCGTATATGTGTAAGTTTTGGTAATGTAATTGTCATGATTATTTGTAGTATGATTATGGTATACATGGATAAAATACTCGTTTGGCTAAAGGATAACCCTAATACATGTTTTACTAACATACACCATGTATGTTGTGATAGTGTATTCTAAGTGTTTGTGGAAATGGCTGAATGAGTATAGAATTCTCATTCGTGCTCGCTATGACTAATTGTCATGGATTCATGATTGATGTATTGGCGATACCCCCTTTGACGAAAGGATTTGCCCTAAGTCACGCCACGGCCAATATACACTATATATGCTAAAATGTGTGGCCCAAGTATTTGTGGAAATGACTGAATGAATATGGAACTTGGATTCTTGCTTGCCATGACTATCCGTCGTGGGTGTACGCGTGTTATGATTGGGGAAACTCCCTAGTGAAAGGATTTGGCCTAATGCCTATGTGATCGACATATGTCGTGTATGTTGATGTATATTTGTTTAAGTGTTTCTTGAAATGTCTGAATGAGTAGTAGTTAGCAAATTGTAAAGTATAAGGGTGTTGAGATAAGATTCTCAACCTCTTTTAACTATGTGTATGATCTCCTTTGATAGTTGTGTGATTAGGAATTGAACATGTACAAACTCATGCTTGTGTTGTGATTCATAAGATGCTCAACTGCTTTATGATTTTAACTATATAATGCATATGTTTAAATTTATATTTACGTTGTATGATCCGTCATGGGTGATGGGGGAGCGGAGCAACGAGTGCGTGCAACAGCCCTGGCAGCCCTAAACGGATAATACCAGACCTTGACTATATGAGTTGAATCTTGATCCATTACTGCTTTGTCTATCTGCAACTGATTGTGTTTGGGGCTATGATTATGGCCCAGGCAATCGGTAACGAGATTGAACTCGTGGCTGAGATTCATTTGCCACGTGGGATGTGTTCGACGAACTCGAGTCGTGTGTTGCCTGTCAGCAGTGGCTAGGCCACACGAAGTTGTTTATGCACTTCATGTCGTGCAGCTCAACGGGCGATCGTGCTAGTCGAGCTCGTCAAGTAACCCGATCTGCCTTATGCATGTTCACCCTGTTTGGACGCTACTGCTTGAACCTAGGGTACCAAATTTACCAGTGAAACCCCCTTTTAACCATGGTACCTCAATCCGCTAAGACGCATGAGCCGGGCATGGTGGTATGGGACACCATGGTCGAGCTGTCGGCCTACGCTGGGGCCATGTGCCTCCCCGTAGTGACCATTGCGCAACCAACTCGTGAGCCGAATATGGTGGTATGGGACACTGTATTCGAGCTGTCGATACTTACGGCGAGAGCCGAGTACGGTGAGACCTGTACTCGTGCTGACGGGCGACGAGTCCTCCGTAGTATCTTCGAGTATACTCCAAGGGTCTGTGATTGGCGACGAGTCTTTCACAGCAACTAGAGTATGAGTGGAGCCTAGTACGGTGAGACCTGTACTCGAGCTGACGGCTAGTGATTGAGCCGAGTACGGTGAGACCTGTACTCGAGCTAACGGTCAGTAATTGAGCCGTATACGGTGAGATCTGTATCCGCGCTGACGGGTGACGAGCCCTTTGTGATGCCTTCGCTAAGCCTCTCAAACCATAATGTCGTATGAGATTAACTAGGATTGACGATCCTAGAATGGATCATGTTTGGGAATGATACAAGGGAGGTACCTTAGTTTCCCAATACTGCTGTTTGAAAATGGACTAATAAAAACTTGGCAATCATGAGCATCATCGCACCGCATGTGCTTTGTAGATGTGGCGCACTGAGGGAGTAAGCATTCGCGAACGTAAGATGATGTCGCTTGAGGGTGGTTTGGCAAGGGCATACAACATCATGTCATTTCACTCTCGCATTTAATAAGAGTAGTTAAACTTGTTTGATTTGTACTGCTTTATCATTACTGCTTGATTGAATTGATAACATGTTAACCTATGCTTTACTGTTCCACTGAGTTGATCACTCACTCCCACGTTACGGGACGGTGTTGTACACACCAACTAGATTTGTTGAGTTTCAGGTGGTGGCGATGCTTGTGAAGCAGAGCGGGACTACTTCTATGATGATAGGAGGAATTCTCCTATCTATATCTCTCTGGCAGGTCAATGAAGACCTGATATTGTATGGATGGGGCTATGGTACATGGGATAGGAGGCATTACACTTCCTCACATTTGGTACATTTTAGAACTGCACTTGTATTTATTTAACCTGGTAATGTTATCACACTCTGGAGACTCATCATAAGTTATATATTTTATCTATCTATCACAGTCTTCCACTTGCAAATTAACTGTCTCTGGAGTATGATATGCTGTTTTGGCTTAATCTCACTCATGTTCAATGCACGAATACAGTCAACATTCAATCATCATTCATTTTGTTGCATAAGTGATGTTCTGGAACTCGGGAGTTGAGTTTATGCTCGTCCCCCGATTTTCAGGGCGTTACACTAAACCTTATCCTCAACCTATAACCTCGGCCTGAACCCAAACCCGAACCCGAATCCCTAAACTTTAACTTAAACCTAAACCTATAACTTAAACCTATACCTATAACCTAAACCTAAACCTAAACCTATAACCTAAACCTATACTTATAACCTTAACCTAAACTTATAACCATAACCTAAACCTATTCTCAAATCCTTAAACCTATACTTATAACCCAAACCCAAACCTTAACCTAAACTCAAATCCCTAAACCTTAACCTATAATCCAACCTAAACCTATACTTATAACCTAAACCTATTCTCAAATCCCAAAACCCATAACCTAAACCAAAACCAAAACAAAAACCCGAACCCGAACCCGAACCCGAATCCCTAAACTTTAACCTAAACCTAAACCTATAACTTAAACCTATACCTATAACCTAAACCTAAACCTATTCTCAAAACCTAAACATGTACTTATAACCTTAACCTAAACTTATACCCATAACCTAAACCTATTCTCAAATCCCTAAACCTATACTTATAACCCAAACCCAAACCTGAACCTAAACTCAAATCCCTAAACCTTAACCTATAACCCAACCTAAATCTATACTTATAACCTAAACCTATTCTCAAATCCCAAAACCCAAAACCTAAACCTAAACCTTATCCTAAACCTATAACCTAAACCCGGACCCAAATTTGAACCCAAACCCGAATCCCTAAACTTTAACTTAAACCTAAACCTATAACCTAAACCTAAACCTTAACCTTAACCTATAACCTATACTTACAACCTTAACCTAAACTTATAACCTTAACCTAAACTTATAATGTAAACCTTAACCTATAACCTAAACTTATAACCTAAACCTAAACCTATTCTCAAATCCTAAACATATAACCTATAACTTATAACTTAAACCTATAACCTAGCCTAATGTTAAAGCCATTTCCGTAAACTGACTTTATTCTTTTCATTGTAGACATGGATAAGAGTTGGATGGGAGCTAAGAACAGGTTTGGCCCAGAGTATAAACAAGGGGTTCAAGAGTTCATGGAATTGCGCGAAATCGGGCAGATTCAAGGAATAGGATTAGGTGTCTATGTCAAAAATGCAAGAACATGATATGTAAGACTTTAGATAAACTAGAGGACTATTTGTTCATAGTCGGGATTGACCAGGGTTACACTTGGTGGATCTATCATGGTAAAGATATAACCCATAGAGTTGAGCCTACTGAAGTCCTTGCTGACCCAAATGTGTCAGATAACGAGGATGAAGACGTTGATGAAATGCAAGATATCATAGGGGATGTGTTCAGGGGAACAGCTGCTGATACTGATTTTACAGCGACAAGCAGTAGCCAGGATCTTCCTCTAGTGGGTGATGTCAAATTAGAAAATTTTAGTAGGTTGCTGATGGATGCGCAACGTCCACTTTATCCGGGGTGTGAGAACTTCTCCAAGTTGAATTTTCTTACAAAGTTACTTCCTTTGAAGACGATAAACTATTGAAGTAACAAATCGTTCGACATGTTACTTGAGTTGTTGAAAGAAGAATTACCGGACTGTGAGATATTGCCTAAGTCTCACTACGAAGCAAAATCCTTGTTGCGAGACTTGGGCCTTGGTTATGAACTCATACATGCATGTATAAATAGTTGTTTATTATATCGGAACGAGTATGCTAAGGCTGAAGAGTGTCAACAATGTGGAGAGTCTAGGTGGTGGAAGTATGACAAAGCTAGGGGTAAGAAAATCCTGCAAAAGGTGTTAAGGTACTTCCCATTGAAACCTAGATTGCAAAGATTGTTTATGTCTTGTAAGACGGCTGAATATATGAGGTGGCATAAGGAGAAACACGTTCATAATGATTGTACACTGAGACACCCTGCGGAATCTGACGCACGGCAAAATTTTGACATACAACATGACTGGTTTGCAGAGGATTCTCGCAATGTTCGACTAGGGCTTGCAAGTAATGGTTTTAATCCATGTAGCTCATACAGTATGTGGCCAGTGGTACTTATGTCCTACAATTTACCTCCTTGGTTGTGTATGAAGGAGTAATTTTTCATGATGTCATTGCTTATTCCTGGACCCAGGTCACCTGGGAATGACATTGATGTGTATTTGGGATAGTTAGTAGACGAGTTAAACGAGTTGTGGAGTCAAGGTGTACAAACATATGACACATTTGCAGGACAAACATTTCAATTCCATGCGGCGGTCTTGTGGACAATAAATGACTTTCCCACATATGGAAATTTGTCTGGGTGGAGCATGAAGGACAAGTTGGCTTGTCCTACATGTGGTATTGAAACTTGTTCATTGTCATTGAAGCATGGTAGAAAAACATTTTATATGGGTCATTGTCGCTTCCTTCCGAGCGATCATAGTTGGTGCAGGAAGATGATGATCTTTAATGGCAAACAAGATCACAGGCCACCCCCGAAAGAGCCATTTGGAGAAGATGTGATGCAACAACTGAGTAACATTGGTGAAGTTAGATTTAGTAAGGCATCACACTTAAAGAAGGGGAAACGTACAGTATTGGACTATAATTGGAGGAAGAAGAGCATCTTTTTTGAGTTGCCCTATTAGAGTGATTTGAAATTGCGACACAACTTGGATGTCATGCATATTGAGAAAAATATATGTGACAATGTCTTCGGAACATTGATGAACATAGAGAAGAAAATAAAAGACAGTTTCAAGGATCGATTGGATCTACAAGAATTGGGTTTAAGGAAAGAGTTGCACTTGCAACCACATGGAAATTCGTATACTATACCAGTAACCTGCTACACGTTGACAAAACTAGAGAGAAAACGTTTATGTGAATGGTTGAGATCGGTGAAGTTTTTCGATGGGTATGTGTCAAACGTATCTCGGCGCGTAAACGTTACAGACTGTAAGGTAACAGGAATGAAAAGTCATGATTGTCATGTCCTTCTGCAATGCCTACTGCCGGTTGCGATTCGTGGATTCCTGAGTAAGGATATCAGTGCGGCGCTGATTGAGTTGGGGATATTTTTTAAGGATTTGTGTTCGAAATCGTTGAATGTAGATGTTATTAAACGACTGGAGAGGGACATTGCAATAATCCTTTGCAAACTTGAAAGAAATTTTCACCTGCGTTTTTTGATGTCATGATACACCTAGCGATTCACTTACCGCATGAGGCGAAGCTTGCAGGCCCAGTACAATATCGTTGGATGTATCCGATCGAAAGGTGGTAGAACCTATTAAAAATTTTATTCATTCCATAAACTACATATATCCATGTTTTCATATGTATAACATAGTGGTTTTGTGTACAGATACCTTCACACACTCAAGCGATTTGTGAGGAATAAGACACGACCGAAGGGGTCGATAGCTGAAGTGTACATTGATAATGAGTGCCTAACATTTTGCTCCATGTATCTTCGTGGCATAGAGACTAGCAAATCAGAATGCCGATGAAGGGCAGGAGCATGAAGAAGGACTCATATCTGTATTTGTATATAACGTTCGTCCTTTAGGATCCCCGACGTTTCAGGATATGGACCTTGGGGATCTAGCAAAGGCGTGGTGGTATGTGTTGAATAATTGTGAAGAAATAGAGTCGTACTTGGAGTAAGTCTTCCCTCGATTACTGTTTTCTCTACATACGATGGTCTTAATGTTTCTTGCTGACGACGTGTCATTTATGTGTAGCGAACACATAGACGAGATGAAGTCTAAATTCTCCACAAATTATGATCGAATGCATCAGGATCAGTTTCTAGAATGGTTCGCCAAACTTGTAAGATTTCACATTGTATCTCACCACACTTAGAATTTTGTTATATTGCACATTATTTCAACCTAAGAAAATCCCTAAACAATTATATTCTGTACATGATAATAGATGATGACGTTGCGCACGAGCGACTCTGCGGATGCGTCTGATGTACTATACTCACTGGCGTGTGGCCCTGATAGACATGTATCTAGATATACAGGTTGTATTGTAAACGAGATTTGGTTCTACATCGAAGAGCGTGAGAAGTACAGGACCATACAAAATAGTGGGGTGGTTGTGAAAGGAACAAATGAGGAGGATGAAATTGACTTTTATGGCATTTTGATGGATATTATTAAGCTGAATTATTGTATGAGAAAGCGGGTGTACTTATTTAGATGTGATTGGTGGGACATTGAAAATAAGAAGTTGGGAATACAGACTGACAACTACTTTACGAGCATAAATTTATCTCGGAAGTGGTTTAAGGACGACCCATTTATCCTCGCTAATCAAGCCGAACAAGTATTTTACCTCCTCGCTGACACGAAGTTAGGCGGCTCTTGGCACGTGGTGCAGAAAATAAAGCCCAGAAACGTATTTGACATTCCCTTACCATAAGTTGAAGATAACAAGGACGGGGAAAATGACACTTCTAGGGTTGAACAAGCATATCAAGAAGACATGCCATCTAGGGATACGGGGACTGATTCAAGTGTTGATATTAATGTGATGCAATTAGACAGAGATGATGTACCACCTAATCATGTTGATGCCTCAATAATAGATGACATTGTTAGAGATGATAGTGGTTTCATTGATGACGATGTTGCAGATAATGAGGAAATACTGATTAGTGATAGTGATGGTAAAGAAGAAATAGTCCTAAGCGATAGTGATGCAGATGACGATTATTAAATGTACACATGATTTACATGTCATTTTTCAATTCGAATAATTTATGTATTCCATGTTTACATCAAAGTTGTTTTGTATAGTTAACCTCAAAGTTATTTTGTATTACAACGAAATATGTGTATTTAATATAGAATGACAATGTGTAATGGAATTTTCAATGGTTATAGATTAAAGTTTATAGTTTTATTATATTTTGCTTGCATTATAGTGTAAAGGTCTAATCATATTTTTATCATCTCTCTAAGCATAAGCACAAATACATTGTACCGTCAACACTACTTGTATAATGTTTTAGCGTATTCCACTTGTATTGACATTGTTTAAATTTATAAGTTCGTAGCTTGCACATATTCAGTGATGGCACCAGATGGGAGAGCACGTCGTTCGTGCACTGGATCTATCTCTTCTACCTGTGATGCGACGGAGCCAGCATCACCGTCACGTATTGCATCGCAGGCATCTGATCCCTTAGTCGCGCATACACCGGGCACTGCATGTAAGTTTAGACATATATTTCTTTTAATGATTTCTGTTTATGTTTAGATTTACATATTTCTTTTGCAACAGCGTTGTCGACCAGCCGACGAGGATGTGGACCCACGCGTGGGTTAGTTTTAGAGCGACTTACGCATGAGAGTAGGCTAACGATAGAGTTCCCACAGGACTGTAATAAACCTGTTGGAAATAATGCCATGTTGTTTACGTCTGAGGTCGGTGTCTTATGCCGATCTCTGATCCCCCCACCACCTCCCGTTGGGGAGACGTGACAGATGATGTGTGGCAGCTCATCCGTCAGCACCTTCTGGTAAATTTTAGTAAATTAAAATTTATTTTATAAAAGTTCATTTACGATTAAGTTATTTTCTTAATAAGTTTATTGCCTAAACCTATTATTTACGAAACTGCAGGATAAATTTGACGTGAATTTGAGTAATCCGCACATATCCCATACCGTCGACGACATGATCAAGGAGCGGTTCAAGGATTACCGCGGTAAGTTACATCAACGGTACAAGCGGTGCCCGAGTTACGAGGAGGCCGTACAGTCCGCGCCAGCGCGCGTGACCAATGAGGACTGACGGATACTCTGCGATAGGTTTTCGTCTGATTTTTTTCAGGTAATATTTACATATTTACGATATCTTAACGTAATAATTAAATTCGCAATTACTAACAATGTATTGTAAATAATGTGTTCAGAAGAGGAGCAAAATAAATTCTGACAACAGGGGAAAGTTAGAAGTGAACCACGTAGCTGGTTCAAAGTCATTTGTACAACTTCATCACGACATAGTAAGAAAGTACTGGTAATTATTACGTTTATATATTCTTTCTATGCATTTATATCAACTCTATTGTCCTTTCGATTGCGCAGCGAGATTCTGTCACTGGCCAGGAGCTCGGACCAGTAGACTTCTATAGTGGGACTCATTGTCGGCAGGCGACGGAATCTTGGGTACATCCTAAAGCCAGCGAGATTTGTGTAAAAATCCTTACATTATAAAATTTAATTGCATTAAATTATAATAATATCATTTATTATAATTATTCATATGTTTTCATTACAAGCGGAGATGAACACCTTACGCAGTCAGCCCACTCCCGATGGTACTCAGGGAGTGAGTCAGAGATCCTGAGTCAGGTGCTTGGCACCCGTTCTGGATATGTGCGTGGGCTTGGCCATGGTGTCAAGCTCATGACACCCACTAGAGTTGCTTCCAGCCGATCCATCGTCGTTGGTAACAGCGCCGTACACCGAGCTGATACCGCAGAGAGAGAGGTTCAGCAGCTACGGGTCATCGTCGATGACATCAAAGATCAGCTGGACGGGCAGAGGGAGGAGCAGCAGAGGAAGATGATGGATCAGCTGGCGAGGCAGAGGGAGGAGCAGGAGAGGAAGATGGAGGAGAAGCTGCCGAGGCAGAGGGATGATCAGAAGAGGAGCATAGAGGAGGAGCTGACGAGGCAGAGGGAGGATCAGAAGAGGAGCATGGAGGAGGAGCTGGCGAGGCAGAGGGAGGAGCGGGAGAAGAGGATAGAGGATCAGCTGGGGAGGCAGAGGGAGGAGCAGGAGAGGAGGATGGAGGAGATGCGGGTGGAGCATGATCGATGGATGGCGGATATGTTTCAGGCTCTCGTTGCACACTTATCCACCAATGCCCCACCACCTCCACCTTCATCTTTGTAATTTTTTGTATATTTGTTTATGATGTTAAGTTTATATGTATTTATGCGTGAATGAATTGATGTGAATAAGATTGTTTGTGTTTGGATGAATGTAGTTTAATGTTTGGATGGATTTATTAGTTTGGGTTTAGATGGAGGTGAACGTGAATATGACTAAATACATTATATAACAGGTGTATATCAAGATGAATATGATGAAATGTATTGTTAACAGGTGTTTATCAGGAATTTTGTGCTGGAATATATTTTTTTTTTTTTTTAAAAGAGACTTTTAGCGATGTAAATTTTCGTAGCTAAAAGTTTTGTAAAAAATTTTTAGCGACGAATATTTTCGTCGCTAAAATTTTGTATTATTTTTTTGTGGCGAATATTTTCGTCGCTAACATTTTATAATTATTTTTTTGCGACGAAAATCTTCGTTACCAAAACTTTTGTAATTTTTAGTAAATATTTTTTGCGATGAACATTTTCGTAGCTAAAAGTTTTGTAAATTTGTATTTTTCTTTTTGCGACGAAAATTGTCGTCGATAAAACTTTTGTAATTATTTTTAGCGACAAAACGTTTCGTAGCTAAAACATTCGCAAAAAATTTGTAATTATTTTTAGCGACGGTATAACCTTTTAGCGACGAAAATATTCGTAGCTAAAAGTTTGGAAATATTTTTTAGTGACGAAACTGTTTGTAGCTAAAACTTTTGTAATTATTTTTCGCAACGAAAATTTTTGTAGCTAAAATATTTTTAGTGACGAAACTTTTCGTAGATAAAATATTTTTAAAATATTTTTGGCGACGACACTTTTCGTAGCTAAAGTTATGCAAATTTTTTTAGCGACGAAAGTTGTCGTCGCTAAATGTTTTACAAATGTTTTTAGCGACGAAAATTTTCATAGCTAAAAGGTCTGCAAAATTTTTTTGGCTACGAAATTTTTTGTAGCTAAAAGTTTTGCAAATTTTTTTAGCGATGAAAATTTCCGTAGCTAAAAGCTTTGTAAATCTTTTTAGCGATGAAAAATTTCATAGCTAAAGGTATTCAAATATTTTTTGGCGACGAAATTTTTCGTTGTTTTAGGCGACGAAAATTTTTGTCGCTAAAAGTTTTTAGGCGACGAAAATTTTCGTCGCTAAAAAAACTTGCCTTTGGGGACGAATCAAAATTTCCCCGCTTAAACCCTTTCTGCCTCGGACTTTTAGCGACGAATTTAGCGACGGGAAATTTTCGTCGCTAAAAGCCTTTAGATGCGAAAAATTTGGCTTTTAGCGATGAAAATTTCCGTCGCTAAAAGTGGAATTTCTTGTAGTGGTAGTACAAGCACAGGTGCCGACGTCAGTTTATCTTTCAACTCTTGGAAGGCCACCTCCGCCATCCCATTCCAGGCAAATTTGAGGTCCTTCCATGTCAACTAGGATAGCGGTCGAGCTATTTTTGAAAAGTCTTTAATGAATCTTCGATAATAGCCGGCGAGGCCGAGAAAGCTTCTCACTTCCGTAATCGACTTCGGTTGCTTCCAATCTTGTACGGCCTCCATCTTTGCGAGATCAACAGATATTCCTTCTTTGGACACTACATGTCTTAGAAATTTGATCTCCTCCTTACAGAAGTCGCATTTTCTAAATTGTGCAAACAACTGATTCTTCTTAAGGGTTTCGAGGACTGCCCTTAGATGCTCTTCATGCTCTTCACGGCTCTTTGAATATCAATATGTCGTTGATGAACATGATGACGAATCTGTATAAAAACGGCCTAAAGACTCTGTTCATAAGGTCTATGAATAACACTGGAGCATTGGTGAGCCCGAATGACATAACTAGGAACTCATAATGGCCAAAACAGGTTCTGAAAGCCGTTTTCTATATATCCTCATCCCTGACTCACAACTGATGGCACCCTGATTGTAGATTGATCTTTGAGAAGTATTGAGCATCCCTCAGCTGGTCAAACAAGTCGTCAATTCTGGGCAACGGGTATTTGTTTCGAACCGTCACTTGGTTCAACCTCCTGTAATCTACACATAGATGCAATGAACCATCCTTCTTCTTCATAAATAGGACCGGGGCTCCTCATGGCGATTCACTCGGTCGAATGAAGCCTGACTTTAGCAATTTATCAATTTGGGACCTTAGTTCTTCCATCTCACATGGGGGCATGCGGTAAGTGGGCAAGGAAATGGGCTTGGCACCCGGAGTCAGATCGATCATGAAGTCTATCTCACGTCGAGGAGGAACTCCGGTATGGCTTTGAACACATTGACGAAATGTTAGACCACGGGAGTGCATGTGAGCGAGGGTCCATCATAACCCTCCTCCAATGAAGCATAACACAAAATCCTACGATCATGGCTAACCTGGACTGGGAATGTGAGGGAAGTATCGTCGTCTTCATATATTTTCATTGTCAGAGTGTCACAGTTAATCTCTACCTTTATCATGGTCAACCAGTCCATGCCCAGGATAACGCTATAATGGAAGATCTTAGTCACTATCAAATCCATAAGCGCTACCTTGCATTCTAAGTCAATGAGGCAATCATGACATACTTCGTTGCTTCTGAGAAAGTACCAGAGGTGGCAATGATCTTTACTCCAACGAATGGAGTAGGGTGTAGTCCTAGATGCTTGACGGTTGCATGTGAAATGAGAGAAGTAGTGGACCCGGTGTCCACCAAAAGAAATATGGGAGTACCTTGAATGTGGGCGGTCACCTCGAAGGCCGTAGGAGTGTGGGTGACTGCATCCTGGCCCTCAGCCTCTAAGACATGTACCCGTGCCTGCTGTGGAAGGTTCGGTCGCTGTATAGGCCATTGTGGCGGCCTAACTTAAGGTAGCGGTGGACGACGAAATTGTTGGCTAGGCCGCATCTCCGTAGAGGCGGAATCTACAGTGCCTACTAAGGGGGTCTGTTGTTGCGTTGAGGTGGCATGAAGCCATTTTCCCTCATTCTCATAAAACAATAAGGCTCTGAGTGACCTATCCTCTTACAGTAGCTACACACCTGAGCAGGCCATGTAGAAGGGGCTGGTGCGATAGCTAGTCGGGGCGTAGAGTTTGGACGCTGCCTTTTCCCGGCAAAGGAAGAGGACAGTCCCTCCATCCTGCTTCTTGGCCCCAACTGTGAACGGTTCCATGCGACTCGTTCCTCATCCTGTTCTACCCGAATAGACATCTCGACAAGCTATGCATAGGTCCGGATGCTCGCACAAAACATCTTTGAGCGGATGTCACTCCTTAACCCCGCCGTGAATCACCTCATCTTAATCGCCTCGTTGGCGATCATTTTGGAAGCGTAGCGCGATAGCTCGGTGAAACGGTTCTCGTATTACACTACGGTCATCCCCCCTTGTTGGAGGTGGAGGAATTCATTTGCTCTCTCATGTTGGTACGTTTGTGGGAGGTACTTCTCATTGAAGCGGCTCTCAAATGCCTCCCACATCCACATGTGGTTATCGGGAACGGACCGGAGGACACTCTCCCACCATAGGTCTGCCTCTTTCTCAAAGAGGTATGAGAGGAGCTCGACATTCTCCACTTCAGAATAGTGGAGAGGCTGAAGTAGCTTGAAGACTCGGTTGAGCCAATATTCTGCTTCCTTGGGGCGGTGGGTGCCGGCAAAAGTAGGCTACCTATACCATTGGAAACGTTAAAACAGGGTGCTTATGTTGGTTGTGGGCGCGGCTAAGCCCGGTTGCGCCGGTTGTGACATACCCATGTCGTGGGCCATGACCCCCATCATAGTGGCCATCATCTTCTATTGTTGTTGTATAAGTAGCAACATCTAGCCCATTCAATCCATGGCTGGTGGCGGAGGAGGTACGGGTGTCGCGGCTTGCACTGGCGGTGCATTCGGGGCCGCCTCTTGGGTGGTACTACCTGTATTTTGGGAACTGCTCACCCCTTGGGGGCCTTGTTGTTCGTCGGGGATCTGGTCCCGATTGACTAGGCAGCCACGAGGGAGGCGGACATAACGAGCCTCACTCCTAGGGGGCATCTTTCCTGGAAAGAAATCCTTAGAGTGTTAGTCACTAGAGCATCGCGTACACCAGGAACACGAGATCTATAACTTTTAATTTATGACTATAAACACGACACAGGCAAGGCACACTCAACCAAAGAGAACTTCAAATCAATCCATACATTCACATTGATTTCAAAATGTCATTAACATGGCCAATTACATGTTACAACATGGATTTACAAGCATCACTAAACATGCTAAACATAAAGAAAATGCAATCTAACTAAGCAAAAGTCCTAATCATCCTTCAGTATATGCATCAAACCTAACTGCATTAAACAACTACTAGTCATCGTAAGGTTGTGAGGCTACTCGTCTAAGTCGAGCGAAAGTGGGGGTGCTTCTTCCCCCTTGCTGCAGTAGATCAGGGCCTTTAGGGATCGGTATATCTTCTTGTTCCACTTTTCCTGCTTCACTTGGTTCTCCTCAATCCTTGCCTGGTCATCCTAGCGTCGAGTTTACCCAAGCGACTAAGTATATCTGGAGCAGCAGGTGGCTCCCCGCCAACTGCTTCGATCTCGTCATCTCCTTCATCGCCCCCATCACTTTCATTGTCTTCATCATCTTCATCGCCCTCCTCTCCTTCCTCATCGAGGTCCCCAAACTCCTCAATGTGAGCCTGTTTTTATTTGGGTCCTAATCCCATAGAGTTTAGCATCTTATCCCCCACGATTTTCATTGGTACGGGATCCCCGTTTGGCCCGCCTATCCCATACTGTTCGGCTATATAGCAGGCTAGACGGCCAAAAGGGAGAACTATGCCCTTCCGTACCGCCCTTGTGGCCTTCACAATTTGGTAGAGCACTATGCTAGGGATGTACACATTCGCTCCTTAACCCACCTGATACAAGAACTCCACCATGTGGCGGGTGCACTCGATGCGGTTCTTCAACCTCGAGTATATATTGTAGGTAATAATGCGGTGAAGTACTCGATATTCGAGGGCCAGGGCTATTGCGTACAGGCTGAAATCCCCGTCCAGTGGGCAGTTCGGCCACACAAGAAGCGAGTTCGTTCATCGCGGGCTTCTCTCAAGTCAAGATACATTTCATCAATTTACACCTCCCCCAGTGGCACTCCCAGTATTTTAGCAAAGTCCACAACTCCCAAGTGGATTTCCTTACCTCGTACTATAATATCAAATCCAAGTGGCTCGAATTGAGGGTTTCTGATTTGAGTGTAAAACATCCTAGCTTGCCCCACATCGGCCTCCTCGCTTACATAAAACATGGGACCCCAATCATTTTTCATAAGTCGGTTGAGTAAAGAGTTATTACCTAGTAGATGTTCCTCCACGGAGGCCTCGAAGGCGACTTGGCGCACGCGGAAATTTCCTAAATCTTCAACGAATGTTTCATCTCTTTAGGAATCATTTTGCCTCTTGGATCAGACATCCGAATTTGTCTTCCCCTTCGGATCGGCCTTCTTCTTACCACGCCATTCTTGGCTCGGCCTCGCCTCCTCAAGAGCCGCTCTTTTCTTTCCCTTAAGGGAAAGGAGCACCGAGCACTACGCCAAAACAGTGAAAAAAGGACGGTTGAAAACCGTCTCAAAAGGCCAAAAAGGACGGTCCTGGACCGTCGCAACGACCGTCAAATTTTGACGTGTCGTATTTTTTAAAGGACGGCCATAAACCATCTCTAAAGAAGGACGGTCATGGATAGTCTCTAAAAAAGGACGGTCATAGTCCGTCTATAATGGTAGCTAGGTAGTGGACCTTGTGAATCTGAAAAGGATAGTCCCTGACCGTCCGTAAAAAGGACGACCCATGACTGTCAATAACAAGGACGGTTATAGACCGTCTCTTATGACCCGGAAAAGGACGGTCATAGACCGTCTCTTATAAACCTGGAAAGGACGGTCATGAACCGTCCTTTAAAAGGACGGTCTTCAGCCGTCTCGTATTTGCATATACACCTGTTCATATCATATTCTTCCTGATATACACCTGTTACAACATCGTATTCTTCCTGATATACACCTATTATATAATATATTTCATAATATTCACATTCACATCCATCTAAACCCAAACTACATAAATCTATCCAAACAAAAACTACATTCATCCAAACATAAACTACATCCATCCAAACACAAACAATATACACCTGTTACAATATCATGTTCTTCCTAATATACACCTGTTACAACATCGTATTCTTCCTGATATACACCTGTTATATAATATATTTCATCATATTCACATTCACATCCATCTAAACCCAAACTACATAAATCCATCCAAACATAAACTACATTCATCCAAACATAAACAATCTTATCCACATTACATTCATCCATGCATAAATAAGCTCACACCAACCCTGCAAAACTCTAAATCATGAGCCAAAATACCAAATAGTTTCTCATCCAACAAAAACCAAGACTAAATCATAATATTCATACTCTATAGAGACTCCCAAGGTGAAGAACTACCTATAAAATATGATGCGATGAGGCCTGTCCCATTGCTTGCCAGAATGCAATCAGTTGTTTTCTGCCAAATACCATAGATATTCTTTAATATTGAATTCAAACACTTGCACTAAAGATCATACAAAAACAGAGGAGAAAAAGACTTACCGGATCATCCCTTTGTTCATAGAACTCTCTGAGGATCCTGCATAACTTGAAAAAGATCTCTTATCAGCTCCTGCCGATGCTGCGCTGTGCCGAGAATAACTTCAAAGAGGCAAAAAGAAAAACACATCAGACATTCAAAGTTTAACCACTTCAAAGAATCACAAACCTTGACATTAATTTTTAAGGCAACATTTTCGAGATACTGTTTATTGACTCTGGATGCCTGTCTCGGTTGGCAACACTGCGACACTATGCCCAACTCCTCCGTTTCGCAAACACGTTTTTATCTTTCCTGCAAATCAGAAAACAAAATGCTTTAGTTGATTCATTCCATTTCTCTAGGATTTAGGGTCTTGATTGCACTCACCATTATGAACAACCATGTCAGTAAAATGATAATAAGCAATTGGAGATGTTTCTTCTTATCTCCACTTTATAGGTTTTCAGTGGCTTTGTTGTGTACATCCATCAGAGCCATCTCAATCCTATTAGGGCGATCGGTTTTAGGTTTAGGTTTTAGGTTTAAGTTTAGGTATAGGTTTAGGTTATAAGCTATAGGTTTAGGGATTTGAGAATAGGTTAAGGTTTAGGTTTAGGAAATCGTGTTCGGTTCGGATCGGGTTTAGGTTTAGGTTAGGGAGTTGAGATTAGGATTAGGTGTAGGTTTAGGTTTAGGGATTGAGAAGACATTAATTTTAGGTTTCAGGTTATAGGTTAAGGTTTAGGTTAAGGTTAGGTTATAGGTTATAAGCTTAGGTTATAGGTTATAGGTTAATGTTTTAGGTCATAGTTTTGGTTTAGGTTAAGGTTATAGGTGTAGTTTAGGTTTAGGTTAGGTTTAGGTTTAGGGAATTGAGAATAGGTAAAGGTTTAGGTTTGGAAATCGGGTTCGGGTTCGGGATCGGGTTTAGGTTTGGGTTTTCAAGTTTAGGTTTAGGTTTAGGTTAGGGAGTTGAGATTAGGATTAGGTGTAGGTTTAGGTTTAGGGATATGAGAATACATTCAGTTTTAGGTTTAGGTTTAGGTTTTTAGGTTATAGGTTAAAGGTTTAGTTTAAGGTTAGGTTATAGGTT
>JAJHSJ010000841.1:0-33028 GCA_021015155.1 Magnolia officinalis
AGATTAATTAAGTGTGGCTACGAATGTTAATATTCAATCATGACCTGAGATTCGGAGTCAGGTCTGGCAAACTCGAGTACCGAATTTCGGGGCGTGACAATCTCCCTCCATGTGACCGCGGGAGAAGAAGAAGTTTCAAAATCAAACACCAACTCAAACTCCCTAAAAAAGTGACTTACTATAAATAGTAAACTTACTATTTATAGATGGTCATGATTTCTAATAGACTTCATGGTTTTCGGCCAAAAATAGTAAGTGTCCAATTTGGCCTAACCATGTTGTTCTCGTAAATTTTCTGAGCCCTTTTCATGTTGGGCATGACTCTTAAAGCTCAAAGGATGAAGAGTTATGATCGAACTAAAACTTACTATAAATAGTAAAAATGAAATTAAAATGGACTTTTGACTGTTGATTTGATGGAATCTTGCAAATCCGGTGTGGCTGGGTTGGTTGGCTAAAATAGCTTCTCCTACCCCAAAATCATACATTGCGTGTCAAATAACTCATTTCGATTTGTGAGATACGCTTGCATTAGCGTTCTGATGATCCTGAGCACTTCCACCTTTGATTGGACCTTCTCTGCTCCATCTTAGCCACAAAAGGATCCACGACTCGCTATACATCAATACATCATCATGGGCCCCATGAAATTTATGTACCTTTGTTTCTACCCTTTGATTTTAGTGTAGTTGTCACTGTCATGGAGGCAGCTTGCATGAATTTATCATAGTAAATAATAATTACTCATTTATCACCATTTATCACGGTAAATGGAAAAACAAACAGGCGTTGCTAAGAAGATAATACTATACCAACATTTTGATTTTTCCCTTCAAAATTGAACCACTAATCATTTTACTTTTGAACATCCAGTTCATAGGCACTAATTGGTTGGTTAGAATTGCCTAGTTATTGTTGTTTTAGGCCATGGAAAAGAAATGAAGAAGTTAATTATTACTATATGATTATTTCATTTATTATTAGTAACAAATGAATTCCAACTTAAGGATCTTATTTGGACTGTAAGTGAAAATCTCACATTAGAGAATATAAGAGATAATTATAATTATGTTTGCTTCACCAAATCTGATACCATGTCAAATAAGCAATTGCTCTGAAAGCTCAAGCTAATAGAGAATGGCTTATCAATGTATATCCAGGAACATTAATAAATGGAACCCACATTTTGGATGGTAGGTTTAACTGTCCATATGTGAGGAGAAAGAAACACCAACTTAGTCAAAATGGTGATAAACCAACACAAAAGCCAACACCTCTACAAGAGATGCTAATGTCACCTTTTGTTGTACGTTAGTATAGCTTTGTACCTATGGTATAACCAAAGTTGAGATGATGGGTGTGCTTATCAGTACATGGTTGCAACTGGTGCCTTTCTATTTATTTTAGGGGGTTTGGATAATCCTGACCATTCATCAAGTAGTGGACACCGTAAACACGCACGGACACCCCAAAAATTGAAAAAGAAAAAGAAAAAAAATGAGCAGCCCTGATTATCAGACGGATCACACTTGTGTAGAAAAATGGTCTGTTGAGATGAGCGTACCACCCTGATTTTTGATACATGGCATGTTGGTCATGTGCACTACCTAATGAATGGTATGAATGGTTTGGATTTATATTGAAGCCCTCGTATTTGGCCCCGAATTTTTGGACGACCATGTAAGTGTCCACGTGGCATACCGAAGATGAACCACGTTGCATGAGATATAAAGGGCTGAGTCCAATGCATTTCGTCGACGGCTGAATAGTAAATAGGAGTACACTCCCCATCGGGTAGGATTCAATCTCAGTGGCAAAATGCCTTGAATGATTGGCCACCACGTGTGTTGAAAACTTGAAATATTATTAAAGTTGAGATTTCTCATTCAACAGTCTCGTCAGAAACAATGGTTTTTATATGTATTTATGCATGTAATGACAAAAGGCTTCCATACCCAACTCTCCTAACTTTCTACATTTCTAAAGTGAATGTAAGCACGTGAAATGTTCTCCACTCTCGAAAGAAAATATCACAATAGAAAAGTCGTGGACGCGGATTGTCTACCAGTAATGCACTGTGAATAAACTCTGTGGAGCCCACGTTAATATATGTCCTATCCGCACGGTTCATCCCTATTAACAGCTTACTTTTAAGGCATGAGCCCAAACGTAAAGTATTTCCAAAACTCAATTAGACTACACCAAAGAAAACAGTGGGGATAGTGAATTGCCACCATTAAAACCTTCCTAGATCTCAAAGTAATGTTTATTTGTCATCCATTCTGTTTATAAGGTCACACAGACATGGATGAGAGGAAAACAAAAAAAAAAAACTCGGCTTGATCCAAAACTTCTGTCACCCCAAGAAATTTTCAACGGTAGGCATTCAATTTACACGGTTTCCTGTGGTGTGGTGTACATAATATTTTTATTTGCTTCAATTTTGGGCTTCTTCCATAAAATGAGCTAGTAAAATGGATGGACGGTGTAGATAAGACACATACATCAAGTTAAGCTCTACAGAGTTTATAATCGTATGAGTTACTCAGTAGGTAATCGGGTTCCGAAAGAAATATCCACTAATTCCCTTTATCTATCCATCTTTTTTATTTTTGTTTTTTAATGAAATCATGGCCGTCTAATTGGACTCTTCAAAAGGTATGCGGACTTTGTATTTTGTAAGTGGCCACTAAAACAAAAACTAAGTCGATGGATGGACCTAAAAAGGCTCAGCAAGCGGAATTGGACAAGACGATTGTCTTTGGTACTTATGGAAGAAATTTCTCTACTAAATGCCACCAAGTACTCCAGCTCCCAGAGTGATGTTTGATCTTTGAATTTTTCTAGTTTCTTCCATGCAGAAAAACTCTTCGATCTCTTTGCATTAAAGACGGCACGTGAAACTCGTGTCAACATTGTGGCACCATAGTATTTGTCCAACATGAATGTCAATGTCAATTAGACGCGTACACAAGTCGAACTGAGTCTAGCTTGGCACAGCTTGACTGGGCTCGGCTGCTAGCTGACCTTAGCTCGAACTCGGCTCAGCTTGGTTCGGTCAGCAGCTTGGGCCAACTCGAGTTGAGTTTGAGCCAAGTTCACCTATGCAGTATTTTCACAGATACATGGACTGCACTTTCAAATTCTCACGGAAGGAAAAACACTAATAGCAATTTTACACGTATTTTATCAAACACCTGCAGGCAACATCAGGAAAAAAAAGAAGAAGGAATTTGTTTGATGAAACATACCTTCTTGCCACCGGCTGACACTTCATTGAATCATTTCATCAAACACTTGGTGAGCAACATCAATATCAGAGTAACCGAGTCACAAAACTGGTTCGATTCAAGTTGGGTTCGATCCATGTCTCGTCGAACTCGGCAAGCTCGAACTCGGTTTGAAATTTTTTGGAGCTCAAAAAATCAGCCCAACTTAACTTGAACTCAGTTTTGAACCAAGTCGAATCGAACTTTTTCGAGTCGATTTGTGCGAGCTGACGGAGCTAACTCGGTTAGTGTACAGCCCTAGTGTCAATACATGAATATCTGTTGAACCATGCAACCGACAATGTAGGACCATGGTAATTGTGCCACATAGGTTTTGAATATCCTACCACGTGGATACTTGGAATGTGCTTGTGTTAATGGGTGCCATGTGTTCTTAAAAGATTCATTTGGGAAATAAGATGTTCTTGTTTTAGATTATGGGTAGAGATTAGAATGTATCTTAAAACTAAAAGGTTCCAAGTTCAACCTGTTGAACCATAATTTACAGCCCATACAGAAAATTACTTCTAACCTATTCCATTTCTGTGACATCCAACCCTACCAATAGGTTCATCCTCCTGTGAGGATCTCATTATGTAAAAATCAGCTAAATCCACTCATTGGGTCGGCCACACCATAGAAAACAATGATATCCATTGATAAATAACAAAACACATGTGGTCAATTTGGTGAGTGGATGTGACTGTTTTTTGCAAAAGTTAATCCCAATGACTGGACCAACCTACTGGACAGATTGGATATCGCACACACATGAAAGGTTGAATTTACGGGGTGGGCCATAACGGGTTGGACTTTATAACTTTTTTAAAATAATATGTGACGCCCCGTTACTGTGATCACATGTGGGCGGGCCCCAAGATGGCTGGCAGGCTACTGTGTGGCTGGCAGGTTACTGTGCACACAGTGAAAGGTGAAGCTTTATCCCACATCGGAAGTGCCGTCTGAAGTTGTGGTGGTTATATGTAGAGTTGTCACCCTATACTGTATGAGGCCTTTTGGGGCGACCCCAAGAACAAAACCGTGTGAGCTATGCCCTGAGCAGACAATATCATACAGTGTGGGCGTGGGCTGTTACATAATAACTATGAAGATGCCCACTTTATAATTTAGACAAAACTTCTGAAATCTGAACATTGGAATGATAAATGATTAAATGTCGAAGGATGCTTAACTTCACTTAAAAAAGATTTCCAGAGAAATGGAAAGAGAATGGCGATTTTATTATTATTATATTTTTTACACACACGCCCCCACACACTCACGCAGTAGTGGGATTTCACCACCTATGGATACTCGAATTGGCAATTAAAAATCCTAAAGTTATATATATATATATATATATATATATATATATATATATATATATTATATATATATATAGCAACATAACATCGGCCACGCGTGCATGCTGCCAAACAAACAAAATTGTTAAAGGTAATTGGATAATTAATGCATCTGGTCCACTAATTTAGTGGAACACATTTATACATTGAATATAGACCTTCATTCAGTTTTATTCAACCATGTTTTTTTTTGTTTTTTTTTTTTTTACACGTGTGACACAATGTTGAGTGAGCCAACCTTATCTTTGGGCCAGGGCATCTGCATGATGATACCCACATGATGAGTGGTTCGGATCAGCTCTCTCTCTCTCTCTCTCTCTCTCTGTCTCTCTCTCTCTCTATATATAGAAATGCTCACACACAACTAGTTGGACCGTCCAACTAGCTGTCGGAATTAAATACTAATTAACGTTAATAAATGATGCGTTTGGAAAAGTTAATTAAAGAGGGAGAGGAGTTGCGGCTTGAGATGGCCCACCATACTGTTTATGTGAAATCCTCCCCATCCATTAGTTCCCCCTATTATTTACACCCTTGATTATACGCATGCATCTAGACCCATATATGGTTCGAGTAGACCACACCATTGAAAATAATGTGCAGGAAAGCTAACCTTCAAAACTGTTTCCTTTGGCATGGTCGGCCCTGCATTTTAGGCATTAGGCCTAGCATTTGGTGTGGCATATAATGGATTTTACATGCTCATCACTTCGAGCCTGGTAACAATCAAGGGTGGACGTCTCTCTCAATTGTTTCCATTGTTATGGCCCACTTGAATCACGTATCAGTCCGATTTTTTTCCTCTGAGCCCTATATAGAATCACACACCCAATGATCAGAGTGGATCTAACAGTAAACATCATGATGGCCCTGTACAAAATATAGGCTGGGCATTGCTATGACGGTTAGTTCTCTGGAACCTTACCGAGAAGGTTAGGACTCGATCCGTGTTACCCAAATGATAAATAGTGGGCGCTTTCCGAACTGTAGAGCCCACCTTCATGTATGAGTTGTATATCCACGCCATTCATCAGTTTTTACACATCATCTTAGTGTATGGTCTGAAAAATGAAGCAGACCTAAATCTTAGATGGACCACACCACAAGAAATAATAGACATTGAGAGCCTGCCATAAAAAAAACTTCCCAATTACCATCGTAATGATTTTTTACCATCCAACTTGTTGATAAGGTTATAGATACAAGGATAAAGGGAAAACACAAATATCAGCTTGATCCAAAATTTTTGTAGCCTAGGAAGTTTCTAATGGCTAATCACCCATGTTCCCCGTGGTGTGGTCCACTTGAAATTTGGATCCACTTCATTTTTGGGATTATGTCCTAAATTGATCTGGAAATTAAAAACTAATGGACATCCTGGATATACAACACATACATGAACTTGGCTCCACGGTCAGTGAAACACCGACTCCAGTGTGACCCAGGCTACAAACTTACTAGGATTGGGGAGCAACACAGCAACCCAGTGCTGTGTTGGCGTGGCAAATTCTGTGAGCCAACCGTGATACATGTGTTATATCCACACTGTTCATCCATTTTCTCAATTATTTTACAATCCAAAACTCAATTGGACCACACCAAGAAAAGCAGTCGAGATAATGACCCCACCGCAAAATTCTTCTTAGAGTTTACCATGATGTTTATTTGCCATCTTACCTGTTCATAAGTTCACACAGACATGAAGTAGGGAAAACACAAATATCAACTTGATCCCGAACTTCTAACTCTCAAGAAGTTTTTAACGTTGGACGTTTAATCCCCATTGTGTGATCTACTTAAGCCTTGGATCTGCCTCAATTTTAGGTTCATGCTCTAAAATGATCGCGACAAAATGGATGCATGAGTCTGTGGATGAAACCATGCATCATAGGTGACTCTCGATAGCCCAAAGCTCAATTGAAGAGTCTATTAATTTTCATTTTTGCGTTGAGGGAGAGATAGCATTAAACAAGAGAAGCATTTAATAGAGAGAGAGAAAAGAAGAAGATGATTCTTTCCAAAGAAAATGGGATGATTAAAAAATTGTACACATGTGATGTATTTGGATGAAGTGACACATGTAAAAAAATCTGATATGTTAATTAGGTAAGGTCTATTGTAAGCAAGTGAATACAATTTTTTATTTTTATTTTTGTGATAAAAAATGTGATATTTTTCTAAAAACATTTAGGCCATTAGAAATCCATTCCAATGGTCCATATTTAACTTACATGTATGGCTGCAGATATGAGAATCATTTACTCATTTTTAGTAGATAAAATTTAATCAATGGACTCTATTTGATGAACGACTTGAATCTTTAACACTCAATTTCCACCACACTTAAGGCCTGTTTGGACGGGTGGATTGGAAGGGATGGGATGGTATGGAGTGGGAAGGGAGACGAAGTTGAAAAATCCCGGGATTGGCCGGGTGTGCCAAACAGACCGGGTGATCTGATCCTGGGATTGCATTATTAGCAATCCATGGATCTTAAGACAATCCACTGACACGACACCATCATTACCTTTAACCTTTAAATCCATCCAATCCCCCTAATCGGTTCAAATTTGCCTGGGCGTGTGTTTGGTTTGAGGGATTGGAAGGGATGGAGAAGGTTTAATCCCAGGATTGGCGTGGGCCAAACAGTCGTATGACATATCCATGGAGGATATAGCAATCCCATGAATTTCGACAATCCACTGACAACACCATCATTACCTTGAAATTCATGCCATCCACCCTAATACCATTCAATCCCTTCCAATCCGGCATGAATTTCAAGGTAATGATGGTGTTGTCAGTGGATTGTCTTAAGATTCATGGGATTGCTATATCCCCGGATTGCTATATCGAGTTTGTTTTGCACGCCCGGCCAATCCTGGGATTAAACCTTCCCATCCCTTCCAATCCCTCGAACCAAACACTTCCCGGGCATATTTGAACGGATTAGGGTGGATTGGATGGGATTTAAAGGTAATGATGTTGTTGTCAGTGGATTGTCTTAAGATCCATGGATTGCTATATCCCAGGATCATATCACCCAGTCTATTTGGCAGGCCCGGCCATTCCCGGGATTTAACTTCCAATCCCTTCCAATACCATCCAATCCCTTCCAATCCAACCAGCCAAACTGGCCCTTAGGGTGTGTTTGGGCAGTGGGATTAGAAGGGATTAGGTGGGATGGAATTGCATCTGGTCGTGTGCCAACTCCACTCCATGTTTGGGAAGAATGGAAAAGCTTGGAATTAGATTAGATGGAATTGCGTTGGTTCCCATGCCAATTTCATTCAATGTTAGCAAGTTCTGTAGGTCCCACCATGATGTGTGGGCTATATCCACACCGTCCACCCATTTTTCGAGATTATTTTAAAGCATGGACCAAAAAATCAGGTAAATCTAAAGCTCAAGTGGACCCCCACCATAGAAAGCAACGGGGATTGAATACTTACTGTTGAAAACTTCTTTGGGGCCACATAAGTTTTGGATCTACCTCACTTTTAAGGCCTGTGCCATAAAAAGAGGTTACAAAACAAATGAACGGTTTAGATATAACACGTGTTTTATTCTCAGTAATTTCAAATGATGGTGGTATACAATGTACCACCCTATTACTAACAAAGCATAAAATTAATCTTATCCCATGGCAACAGGGGACAATCCCTGCCATGGGTAATAATTATGTTTTTTGAATCCCATCTCACCTAATCCCACCGCCAGAGCACGCCCTTACTTAAGACTTGAGGTCACACATCCTCGAGTGATGCATTCCATTGAATTGAAATAAAAATTTGTGATATTTAATGCACATCTATTTGTACCAATCTGATGTACGAAATCAATGTCCCGTCTGTTGCTGAATTTAAATTAGATGATCCAGTTTAGCTCTCATTTCAAAGATTATACTTAAAACAAGAAAGCTATAACAGAGATAACCTGCTTACGCGTAGTAATGATGGTGTTGTCAGTGGATTGTCTAGAGATCCATGGGATTGCTATATCCAGTCTGCTTGGTACGCCCGGCCAATTCTGGGATTAAACCTTCCCATCCCTTCCAATCCCTCAAACCAAACATGTTCTAGGCAAATTTGAACGGATTAGGGTGGATTGGATAGGATTTAAAGGTAATGATGGTGTTGTCAGCGGATTGCCTTAAGATCCATGGGATTGGGATCAGATCACCAACTTTGTTTGGCATGCCCGGCCAATCTCAGGATTTAACTTCCAATCCCTTCCAATACCATCCAATCCTTTCCAATCCGATTGGCCAAACGGGCCCTAAGAGGTTTTGATATCTACCACCTGGGGTTTGTATGGCACACATGACATAGAAATGGGCCATTCATCGGGTAGTATACTCTGTAAACATTTCTGGGAATAGGTTAGATTGATCATATGATTGGTGGGATGTGGGCCCTCCGATCCATCGTGACCCTTCTTTGAGATGGCATGGTGGGGATGGTCCAATTGTCCAAACGAATAAGAAATGTGAGAAAAGACAAAGACCTAATAATAATAATAATAATAATAATAATAATAAACCCTAATATCCTTTCCTACTTGACTCGTTTTGCTAAAAAGAAAATAAAAAATCTGGGGTACTTTCGAATTTTGTAAGGCAGGGAAGATGGAAACAAAGAGTCTCAAAGATTGTAATAAAACGCTTAATTTTCCTACATATAGCACATATTTACTAAATCCAAACCGTTCATCCATTGGGTCCAGCGGATAGGATGACTTCTGAGCCGTCAAACTATCTCAATTTGCTCTTAATTTTGTTATCGTAGGATAAAATGTATGATGTTTGTGGCCATTGAACTTCAGTTTACATTTTGCACTACTTTTTAAACCCGCTCCTTTCATCCATAGATATCATGTATGCTCATGCTATTTTTAACTTCTAATATGGAGTATGAGCCCTTGAATAGACACTCATATTCCTACTCTCCCCATGTGTGCCAACATGGCATGCGTGCGTGAAATCTTAGCAATTCATATGTGGACCCCATCATGAATATTGCATGAGCTAGTTATCAGGCAGAACATCATGTACTTTGAGTGTAAGACGTTGTTGGTCAATTTGTTTTAAGCATATATCACTCGGCCACCTGATGAGTCGACCAGCCTAACTTTCAGTCCAGGAAATACAATGGCAGGGTCCATCTGATGAATGGTCTGGATTGCGTCTGCACATGCTGCATTTGCATGTGTTAGGAGTAAAACCCTACTATCCTTGGCAATTTTCATGGAACGTAGATGTAATGCCGGAAAGGTTCATTACATAAAACCCCAATTCCTTAAAAAAATCCAAAATAGGAGATACCTGGAAAGGGACGCGGATTTAAGAAAGATTAGATAACTATAAAAACCAGCATATTTAAGAAATAAGATAACATCACCATGCTTTAAGATAGTATCATGTAGTAAGAAAATTCAAACATTCATTCATAAAAAATTGATTTGGTGTTGTAATTGCAATGTGCTGTGTTGTTGATTCATGTACGGAGGAGTATGGGTTTTATCATATAATGTAGGATTTTAGTGGGCCACAGACCATCAATCTCCTTGATTAATGGACAACGACCCAACATTTGCAAACAAAGTGGTAGGTTGCAAAGCTGACGTTTGCTTTCCATTCACATGAGACAATGCATTTTTTAAAGCCTTAACTTTAGTGAAATGAGGGGAAGACATTAATGTAATAGGATCCAAACAAACCATGACCGGAATTATTGTTCATATGTAAAAGAGAAAGAAAGCCACATGTGCAGGCCATCCGAACCATCCAAATGGTTGGCCCACCACGAAGGTCGATCACCTGGTACAAAATCAAGCTGGTTGGGTGGGGCACACCATTGGAATGATGGAGATCTGACTCAACATACTCGAGTACTGGCCCAACTAATGAGTGGTTCAGCTTGATTTTTGAGACGGGTGATTTTCATAATGGTCCTATCGTTTTCATGGTATCGATTGCTCAAGTCCAAATGGTTGGACCATTAGTTACCGTCCACCTAACTGATAATTTCCACCCTTTCACACTGCCTACAATATCCAACCTGTTGAATTGGCTGTTGGCATAATGACGGATCATCTTGTGCGTACATCCACTCATCTCGTAGACCACACTTGTATTTGTTATTTATGAATGGCTGGACATTGTTTTCTGCGGTGTGGCCCACCTGATGAGTTGATGCCACTGATTTTTGCACAAGGTAATCCTCATGGTGCGACAAAACTATTGGAAGAATTGGATGTCACAGCCACGTGATAATGTTACATGGACCATATATGCATATGAATGCGGATGAGGTGGTGTTGCCACATCACAACTAGCGGTGTAGTGATGTGTTGGACTCTGTGGGGCCCACCTTGATGTGTGTGTGTATATATATATATATATATATATATATATATATATATATATATATAATATCCACGCCGTCCATCTATTTGTCAGCTCATTTTTAGAGCATATATATATATATATATAATATATATATTAGATATATATATATATATATATAAAATATCCACGCCAGTCCATCTATTTTGTCAGCTCATTTTTAGAGCATGAACCCAAAAAATGAAGCAGATCAGCAGCTCTAGTGAACCACACCACATCAAAACCCCAATATGGATGGCGTGATACATCAAGATGGACCTCACGGTAAGGGCCTCACCATCTTGGGTGAGGCTGGAGTCACACCTAATTCGCTCGATAGTAAGTTTCTAAATAGATGGGTGAACCTGGATGAGTCAGAAGCTCTAGTTAGATTAGCATTCTAACTATACTTTTATTATATCCACGACTTTCTACATTCGATTCCAAACTACATCGAGAGAGAGAGGCTTCAAAACACATCAAAACCCTGTACATTTTGTACATTTCTAATACTTCCTAATCCACATTGCCAAACTGATTTTGGATTCTGAGCACACTCAAATGAAGGAAAATTCACACTAAGTAAAAGAGGGCTAGATTACAATGATGGTTCACCACCATTTAAAAATAGTGGTGACCATTAAGTCAAGTAGATCTTCAATGATAATACCAAACACCGACACAATTGTCGGTGGGCACTGCCAAAGATAATTATGCATTTAATATTGCAATGTGTACTGCTCTACTTTTCTTTTAACCATCCATTGGATATTTAAATTCAATTGGATTGTTGTGATTTGGAGATATGCTCCATCCACAAATACCACGCAATTAGGATGTTTTGGATAGCCATACGTTATCGTACAAGCTCATTGGCGGCAGCTGATTGCATCTTGCCCCGCTTGGACAGAAATCGGTTCAGGTAGGGGCTCTGTATGGGTTTTATCACATCATTCATCTATTTTTACGGATCATTTTAGTCTATTCAACCAAAAATGAGGCAGATCTAATGTTCAAATGGACCACACTATAGGAAGCAATGGTGATAATGATGCCCATCTTTGGAATCTTCATATGCCCACCATGATATTTATTTGTCTTCCAACCTGTTCTTAAGATCACATGGACCTGGATAAAGAGAAAACACAAATATAAGCTTGATCTAAACTTTAGCAACTCTCAAAAAGCTTTTAATAATGGGGGTTCAATTCCCACTCCATTGTCCACTTAAGCCTTGTTGGGGGGCCTTGCACAAAACCTTAGGATCTAGCCCTCCAGAATAAATTAGAATTATGGATAATAAAGCAATGAAAACAATCAATGCATCAATCACACACCACACAAGAGATTTTTACGTGGAAAACCCTCAAAGAGGTAAAAACCACGGGACCTCGTCCAGATCAACAATCCACTATGAAGTAGAACGTTACAACCTTCTTCACTCACGCAGGAGTGGATAAACAATAAAAGAAATAAAGAAAATGGAGAGATCTAACCGATTACAAGGATATAGAAGCGCTGAGATATAAATTGCACAGTAGATAACCTCCACGAGCAGAACCTCCCTTCTATAAGCTTCCTTTCTCTCTTTCTCCCTCTCTCACCTTTGATAGCCCTAAACCCTTTAGCAACTCCCTTATAAAGTTTTAAGAAACCCTCTTGCATACCTAAAAAACCCTAGGCAACCCCTTTTATAGTTTATGAAACTTCCCTTTCGCATTCCAGTTGCGAAAGGACTCAAATCCGCAGTTTCGCTCAAAATCGCGGAACAAACTGCGTAACCTACGACTAGTCCTGGAAATTTCAGGACTGGTTTTAGCCTCCTTCGACTGGTCGAAGCTCTCTACGACTGATCGAAGCCCACCTTCGACTGGTCAAAGCTCACCTACGACCGGTCGAAGATTACGAAGAAAAATCGTCCGAACTCGCTGGACTTTGAGTCATACCATGACTCGAACCCGCGACTGGTCGAACACCAGCCCACAACCGGTTGAGCAGGGCTCACGACCGGTCGAAGATGGGTCAAAAATACCCATCAAATCTCTCCCTTTTTGACCCAGGAGGGATCCACCTTCTTCAAGCCAGTCAGGTTTTTACAAACCTCATACTTGCCCTTGAGCAAAGCCTTGGTCATTATGTCAGACCCATTATCGTCTGTGTGGACCTTCTCAAGCTGTAACACCTTCTGTTCCAAAATATCCCTGATCCAGTGATACCGAATCTCTATGTGCTTCGACTTGGAATGCTGACTTGGATTCTTGCTCAAGTGTATAGCACTCTGATTATCGCAATAGACCACGTGCTCCTCCTGCTTCAGGCTAAGTTCCTGTAGGAACCTTTTTATCCAAAGCATCTCTTTACATGCCTCTGTGACTGCAATATATTCGGCCTCTGTCGTCGACAATGCTACGACCTTCTGTAGCTTGCTCTGCCAAGAAACCGCTCTCCCTACAAACGTGAACATGAACCCCAATGTAGACTTCCTGGAGTCTATGTCACCTGCCATATCTGCATCTGTGTAGCCATCTAACACAGGTTTACCGTCACCATAGCATAGGCTCAACCTGAATGAACCTCTTACATACCGCAGTATCCACTTCACCGCTGCCTAATGCTATTTGCCAGGATTGGCAAGATACCGGCTGACAACACCAACCGCATATGCTATGTCTGGGCGTGTACATACCATAGCATACATCAAACTTCCTATCGCTGACGCGTAGGGTATCTTCTGCATCTCTTCCACCTCTGCCTTCGTCTTGAGACACTGCTTGTCGCTCAATCTGAAGTGACCATCTAGTGGAGTACTGACCGACTTCACTGCATTCATATTGAACTGCTCTAGGACTTTCTCAATATACCGCTCTTGTGATAGCCAGAGCTTCCTGCTGCTTTTGTCACGGGTTATCTCCATTCCTAGGATCTGTCTATCCGGGCCCAAGTCTTTCATCGCAAAAGACTTGCACAACTCCTGTTTCAGCCTGTCGATCTTCTTGATGTCTTTTCCCATGATGAGCATGTCATCAACGTATAATAGCAGAACTAAGAAATCACTATCTGAGAACTTGCGCGTGAACACACAGTGGTTCGACTCCGTTTTGTCATACCGATGTTTCAACATAAACGAGTCAAACTTCTTGTACCATTGCCGTGGAGCTTGTTTCAGCCCATACAAGCTCTTCCTCAGCCTACACACCATATGCTCCTTGCCCTTGACTTCGAACCCCTCTGGTTGGTGCATGTAGATCTCTTCTTCCAAGTCACCATGGAAAAAGGTAGTTTTAACATCTAACTGCTCTATCTCCAGATCCATGCTAGCCGCCAACCCAAGCAACACCCGTATGGATGTCATCTTCACCACTGGGGAGAATATCTCCTCGAAGTCTATGCCTTTCCTCTGACCAAACCCTTTCACCACAAGTCTGGCCTTGAACCTCGTCTGTGAATTCTTCTGCTCAATCTTCTTTCTGAACACCCACTTGTTGTTCAGAGCTTTCTTGCCCTTAGGCAGTTTCACCATGTCATAGGTGTGGTTCTTATGCAAAGATTCCATCTCCTCTTGCATAGCTTTCAACCACTCCCACTTATGCTCGTCGGCTAGGGCCTCAGAATAATCTTCTGGCTCTCCCCCATCAGTCAGCATAATGTACTCATGCGGCGAGTACCTCTTGGACGGCTGTCTGTCCCTAGATGACCTCCTCACCTGTGGCTCAACAGGTGGATCAAGTGGGGGTTGCTCCCCTGGTCCATCTTCTGAAGGAACTTCCTCGTCCTCTGCACCTTGCTGTACTCCCCCGTCATCAGGCACCACGGGAGGAATAATCGGATCCATGTCCTCTAGCTCACCTGAACTAGGTTGGTTCTTCTCTGGCTTACCAATGTCTTCTATACACTGATCTTCAAAGAAAACCACATCTCTGCTCCTGACGAGCTTCTTCTCGGTCGGATCCCACAACTTGTAACCGAATTTTTCATCACCGTACCCCAAGAACACACACTGCCTGATCTTCATATCGAGCTTGGACCTCTTGTCCTTTGGTACGTGAACGGATGCCCTGCATCCAAACACCCTGAACTGATTGTACGATGGATCTTGTCCAGTTCACACCTTCTCAAGTACTTCTCCATTCAACGGGACTGATGGAGACCTGTTTATCAAATACACCGCCGTGTGCATTGCTTCTCCCCAGAACATCTTGGGCAATTTCGCATGGGATAACATGCATCTGATTCTCTCAACAATGGTGCGATTCATTCGCTCAGCTACACCATTATGCTGAGGGGTCTTGGGAACCGTCTGTTCATGCCGTATACCCAGGGACTTGCAGTACTCGTGAAAGTCGCCAATGTATTCACCACCATTGTCAGTGCGGATGCACTTCAATGGTCTACCTGTCTCTCTCTCGACCATAGCATGAAACAATTTAAACACACCAAAGACCTCGTCCTTGGATTTCAAAGCATAAACCCAAACCCTCCTAGATGCATCATCTATAAAAATAACAAAATACAATGCCCCACCCAAGGTTTTTGTCCTTATAGGACCACAAACATCAGAATAAACCAAATCTAATGCATGGACTTTATTAACATGAGAAACAGTTTTAACGAATGAAACTCTATGTTATTTCCTTGATAAACAATCAAGACAGGTTTTGAGAGGTGTACCTGTCACGTCTGGAAGGAGTCGCTTCCTCGCTAGTAGCTGAAGCCCTTTTTCACTCATGTGGCCTAGACGCCTGTGTCATATGTCAATAGCTGAATCTTCCGTTGCGTTCAACCCACCCTTGCACATACTGACACTTGCCTTGTAAAGGGTGCAACACTTCTTTCCTCTGGCCACGATCAACGACCCTTGATGAGCTTCCATCGCCCACCAGTAAACCGGCTTTCATAGCTATTATCATCCAACCTTCCCGTCAACATCAAGTTGAGGCGAAGGTCTGGGATATGTCCTCACATCCCTGAGAACCAATGTGCAGCCCACATCGGTCTTCACACAAATATCACCAAACTCCCACGCTTTTGATACGCCAGAATTTCCATCTTCACAGTCCCAAGTCACCTGACTTGTAGCTTGTGAAGAAGTCCCTGTGTGGAGTCGCATGAAAAGAAGCTCCCGAGTCTATCACCCAGTCGGTGTCCTGACTCGTAGCCGTGAGACATACATCATGATCTGTGAAAGAATAACTACCATCGTCGCCATCTGAAGCGACCGCAGTGGAATCTGATTCATCTTCCTTCCTTTTTTTTCTTGTCGTTCTTCTTACCACGACATTCATGCTTGTAGTGGCCCTTCTTGCCACAATTCCAGCAATCAACATCTTTCCTGTTACTCGACTTGCCTCTTGATTTATCTCGGCCTTCCCGCCCTTCCTGTTCTTTCCTCTTCCCCGTTCCTGTGTCACAAGAGCCTCTTGCTGAGTAGACCCCTGAGACTTCCTCCTTGTCTCCTCATTGAAGAGACAACTGGTTACCTGTTCCATGGATATCTTTCCGTCTGGCGGGCGGAGTTACTTAGAGACACCACCAATGTCTCCCAACTGTCAGGCAATGAACTAAGCAATAGTAAAGCCTGCAATTCATCATCCAGGACCATCTTCATAGAGGTGAGTTGGTTCACTATATTGCTGACCTCATTCATGTGCTCGGCCACAGAACCACCATCCTTGAACTTGAGATTCACAAGTCGCCTTATCAGAAAAATTTATTACCGGCTGTCTTCCTCTCATACAGCCCTTGTAATTTCAGCCATAGGCTAGCGACTGAGGTTTCTGTAGACACATGGTGGAACACAGAATCATCCAACCATTGTCTAATAAACCCCACCGCCTTTCGGTCCATCTTCTTCCAATCATCATCAGTCATATCCTTGGATTTTGCTGATATGCCTAAATTGGAGAATATAGGTCCTTGCATAAAGCAAGTCCTCCATCTTAGCCTTCATATGGTCCAGTTAGAACCATTGAGGCTGATCATCCTTGATGAGCCACCTTCCATAATTCAAAACCGATCCTACCCGTTCAATGAACTTAGCTCTGATACCACTTTGTTGGGGGCCTTGCACAAAACCTTAGGATCTAGCCTCCAGAACAAACCAGAATTATGGATAATAAAGCAATGAAAACAATCAATGCATCAATCACACACCACACAAGAGATTTTACGTGGAAAACCCTCAAAGAGGTAAAAACCACGGGACCTCGTCCAGATCAACAATCCACTATGAAGTAGAACGTTACAACCTTCTTCACTCACGCAGGAGTGGATAAACAATAAGAGAAATAGAGAAAACGGAGAGATCTAACCGATTACGAGGACATAGAAGCGCTGAGATATAGATTGCACAGTAGATAACCTCCACGAGCAGAACTCCCTTCTATAAGCTTCCTCTCTCTCTTTCTCCCTCTCTCTCACCTTTGATAGCCCTAAACCCTTTAGCAAATCCCTTGTAAAGCTTTAGGAAACCCTCTTGTCATACCTAGAAAATCCTAGGCAACCCCTTTTATAGTTTAGGAAACTTTCCTTTCGCATCCCAGTTGCGAAAGGACTCAAATCCGCAGTTTCGAGCAAAATCGCGGAACAAACTGCGTAACCTACGACTAGTCCTGGAAATTCCAGGACTGGTCTTAGCCTCCTTCGACTGGTCGAAGCTCTCCTACGACTGGTCGAAGCCCACCTACGACTGGTCGAAGACCGCGGAGAAAAATAGTCTAAACTCGCTGGACTTTGAGTCATACCACGACTCGAACCCACGACTGGTCGAACACCAGCCCACGACTGGTCGAAGACGGGTCAAAAAACCCATCAACATGTACATTTTAAGTAAGACCACTAGCTGGACATGGATTATTACATTGCATGTAGTTGCCCATCTTTTTCATAAGTCAAATGTCATGCAGAAGTTACATATTGGCCTGAGAAATATAAGGATGCCCTATGTGTGTTATTATTTCTCTCTTTTCTTTCTATGAGCGGTTGGGGCAGTCAACAGGCCGAGCTAAGGCTAAGGCTGGCCCACATACTAGCAACTTGGCCGGAGCCCTAACAGGCATATGATAGGCAAAAACCAATACACCTGAACTTAAGCTTAGGCAACCCTGTGGTGGGTTTGGGTCATTCGACTAGGCCCAACAATTAGTGGGTCCAAAATTTAGATCCATGTGGTGGGTCTGGGTCAAAAGTTTAACTTAATTTATTAATGAGTTTGGGTTAGATCCTTCCAAAATCATCCCGACTTGTACCTAATTTCAAATGGATCCAACTTTAGTCATTCTAAAATGAACTTGGTTTGGACTTAGACCTACACCGAACCCAAACCTAAGGAAAAGTAGTCAATTAATTATGATGTTTTTTTTTTTTTTTCAAAATTGTAGAATAGTCCACCTTTTTGCTATATATATATATAATATATATATATATATATATATATATATATATATATATATATATATATATATATATATATAGGAAAAAGGTACAATGCGCTCGAGCTGATTTTAACGTCCCATGAGGTCGAGCTGTGTGGGCCCCACCGTGATGTGTTTCGAACATCTACCCTATCAATCAGATGCACCATTCCATCGTGGGCCTAGGTATCAAAAATCAAGTCAATACGTGACTTGTGTGGGCCACACCACATACAGAAGTGGGGAGGGGCCGTGCACCATTAAAACATTCATAACCATTTTTGAGGGCCCACCGAGATGTGGTTTGCAAATCCAGCCCATCCATTATGTGTGTCCCACTTGAATGAGGGTTCATACCAAGTTTCAGGTGCATGCAAAACTCAGGTGGGCCCCACCAAGTGCTTTTATATGTTTTAACGGTGTCTTCACATATTTTAGATGGTATGGCCCACTTGAGTTCCTTATACGACTGATTTTTGGGATATCCCATAATTTAAAGGGTACCCATCAAATGCATGGTGGTGATGGTCGAAACGCATCACGGGGGGCCCACACAGCTTGACCTCACGGACCCTTATCGTGAGGTCGAGCGCATAGTGTATATATATATATATATATATATATATATATATATATATATATATATATATATATATATATATATAGAGAGAGAGAGAGAGAGAGAGAGAGACTCAACTGAGACCTAACTGAATTACAATAGGCATGAGACCCAAATCCTAAACAGGTTGGGTTGGGGTCCCTTAACCCAACCCAACCCAACTCCTCCCCCTTGCAGCTAAAGTTGGCAATGGATATTTGTCTACTCTATCACCTAACAAATCTAGCCCAAGAAAGTCGGATTTAGACTTCTTTTTTATGCGATGATTTTTTTACCTGACCATGCCCCATTACCTGACTTGTATGTAGTTCGGATCTAGATATTACCATATCCTTATCTGCTTACTAGCTTACCAATAGCATTTTCATAATCATATCTAATTATTAGTACTTTGCTAATTAAAATTGTTGCAGCTCAATTAGAAATGAGACCACACATGCTAATGAATGATCCATATTCAGTCAAACATGCACCATTAAGATAGTGTCAAGTGTTCCAAAGTTGTACTCGACTTGAGTTTAGTTGAACGCTTGTGACCCCAGATGCCAAATCAACTGTAGGATCATACCTGTGAAGGTTTATTTGATTATCTAGCCACTAATGTGTTACAATCAAGTGAATTAGAAGGGGAAGATTAGTCCTTCTGAATGTGATCTTTTACCTTAAGCTAAGGACTTCTTTTTCAATGGTGATCGTGATTCTCAAGTTTCTCAATATTGTAATAATGGACAATTAAAATTAAAAATAAAGGTTGCTCGTTAATTTTTATTGATTTAGAATTAAGAACAATACAATCGGCGAGAACATAAAATAAGCAGAGAAAAATAAAAGAGAAATTACTTACGATTGTCTGTACAAACAAACAATTGAGGCAGATTGTCAACAGGACATGACCAATGAGATCTTCCAAGTATAGACTCGATGATTGGAGATCTAATGACAATAGTCATGGATATTTATACTATTCGTAAGTGTACAGTAACGATAACGCTAGACAATAGCAGATCTAAACTATGCTAAACTCTGGACTTGTTGCAGCAAGATTGGACAAAAGTGAAGGAACTAAAGTTAAATTAGTTAAGACAACATTACACTGTGAAAGAGCTTGTGTGATGGCTTGGTTGGTGCCTTGAGCTCTTTATCGAATTTGTCTTTTATAGATTTGGGAAGGGTGGTGCCCGTACGTAAATTTCCGTATTGTGAGAGATTTGGATGATCGGGCGTGTAAATCTCATTGATTCTTCACGTAAGCGTGGCCAATTGTATCATGGCACACTTGCAAGAAAAATCCTATAAGCCTTTACTATTTTAGTCAAGCAATATTTGAAGAAACTTTGTGTTGGACTCTTTCCTTTTATTGAGTTGCTTTTGGGCATGACTTTAGCATTTAATGCTTATAGAGAGAGACTTGTATTAATAAGACTTTTTATAAAGAGTTACTTTTGATAGAACTCTAGTATTTAATGCTCCCATATGTGTATATCTCTAACTCCGCACTTTAAAGTTCATCTACACAACATGTGGCACGGTTGTGGGTTGCCACATGACACTTTCTGAGCCGTTCGATCTAGCTATGATCAGCTGGGTCTAAACACTAATTAGCTACTTCACAAAAATGGTAATGCTATTCCATATGTGGATGGGGTGATGGGGAGTATAACCCAAAACTTTTGGGGAATTTTACAAAATACTGCCTCTTTGTTTTGGTATTTATGTCCTAGTACCTACTTATACTAATTTTTCATTAAGACATCTTGTTAATCAAGCTAATTGTCATAGAGACCTGCTGTTACTTTTGTGTAAGCTCTATAGGATTGTATAAGTTACATAAGATTAGTGTAGTTTCTCATAATAAAAAGACAAAATATACCCACCAATTAAGGAAGTAACTTAATAAAAATCAAAATAAGTCCCGAGATGTAAATACTATATTAATATATTAATGAGGCACTTCGGGACCCTTCTTCGCCTTCGGGCTGAAGCCCAACTTTTTCTGGTTGGGAGAATGGGCCAACCATTTGTCTTCCGAAGCAAGAAGGAGGCGTCGGGCATCAGGCGTCTAGAGGATGTAAAGACGGCTCACTCGTGGGATCCGGGCGGTCCGGGGGGGACCACCACGGCTATTGATTGCACTTTCTATACTTCAACTCTTATTATGGAAAAATTCTTAAAATATGAAAAAGAATTATAAATTACTCCCTAATTAGTACGTAATTTACATTCCAATACATTTTTCATAAAGCTACCGCTTTAAAGGGAATTGGGTATTGAGTACTTGTCATGCTATAGCGTACTGTGTAAACTTTGTAGGGTCCGCTGTGATGTATGTGTCTTATCCACGCCGTCCATTTATTTTATCAGCTAATTTTAGGCTATGTGCCTAAAATTTAAGCATATCCAAAGCTTAAGTGGACCACACCACAGGAAATAGTGTAAATTGAACACCAACCATCCAAAACTTCTTGGAGGCCACAAAATTTCTGAATCAAACTGTAATTATGCCTTCTCTTCATCCATGTTTATAAATTTTGAATCAAGTTGATATTTGTGCTTTCCCTTCCTCCATGACTGTGTGACCATATGAAAAGGTTAGATGACAAATAGATATCACTGTTGAAAGTTTCATATGCTCTAGCTTTGTGTGAATGCTGGAAATCAGCGCCCAAGCTAATTTATGTTTGTTTTGGGGGTGATTTGGCTGATTTGGATTGATGATGTAATGTATACCTGGAGTCGCCACTAGCCACTTAACTCAAAATCCCGCAATTGGCTAGAACTTGCAGAATATGTAAAGCTAGAGAATTCGAAGGCTCTTTTACTTTAAGTTAACTCCTGATTTGCGATTTGGGATTCTGAGTAAGGGATCTCAGTTACAGAGAGGGAAGGTGTTAGGCACCCTCTCTGCCCATACAGATGTACAGTCTCTACTTTGTGTGGTAAAATAATCTTAAGGGATGGATGATAATATTGAAATAGGACTAGGCAAACCCGAATTTCTGATATGGCAAGATCTGGAATTCCGGCAAGCCGTAGAGCATACGTCTGGGGAACGTCTAGAAGAGTTTTGAATAGATATGATAATGCTGAATATTATTAAAAATGGACTAAGCTACCATAAGTTTCTGATGTGACAGGATCCAGAGTTCTGGCAAGTCACAAAGCATACATTCAATGGTAATCTAGAAGAGCAAGGGGGTTAAGAAGGGAAGTAATGATGCGATTGATGAAGTACAAATGTTAATGATGATTGCATGATCTTTGACTTGCACTTGAAATGGTTTGGATGTTTGCATGCACCATGATTGAAAATGATTGACACAAGTGGGATTGTAAGGCTAAAAGATGTATGGAGGAGGCTAAAGGGGGCTGAAAAGATGGGAGCTTGAGAACTCAAGAACTCCCTCTCACTCTCACTCACTTGCTCTCTCTCTCTCTCTCTCTCTCTCTCTCTCTCTTAGTAATGGGTTGTTTGATGATTGTTGTTAGTTAGAAATGAAGAGAGGTGAAGGCTATTTATAGCATTTTGGGATGACATTTTGGTAATTCTAAGGACCTTGGAGGGTGAATGATGATGTGGCAGCTTGTGATTGGTTGAGAGAAGGGTAATGCCACATGACATTCCCTTATAGGCTCTTAAGCTTGGTAGGATGGTAAATAAGGTGGGTTTCAGAGTCAATTGTATAGAAGAGTTGACTTTGAGAGGGGGAACAACTGTGAGCTCAGAGGCCACATTTTTTTAGGCTCGGTAGTAGTCAGACTACCGCCCGCGGCAGTCAGACTACCGCTCGAGTACGGTTGTCCCCACGGTTTGGCCAGTGGGCCTATTTTGGTCCTGAGAGCAGCCCGAAGCCCCTTTTTAAATATTTTGCTCAAAATGGCTTGAAATTGGCTCGAAAATTACTCGAAAATTGCCTGCGAAATGGATCAATTTTGGGCATGCTCTGGCTTGGGTGATGGCTCGAGTTAAGTTAGGGTTTATGGTAACAGAAGGGATCGGGTTCAGCTCAGGTTTATGTTTTCTGGTTTTAGGTAGGGTGTGGGGTTTAGGTTCAATTCCTAAGGATCATCCATTCCTTGTCAAGTTGCTAGCCTAGGTGGGGTGTCTACAGATGCCCCTCTTTGGCAGAGGTTGCGAGTAACCGAATGCCAAAGCGAGTGGACACCCCATCCTTCTGGTCATAAAAGATTGTGGTTCAAATCCATTACCTGCCATAGTATCATAGTAAGCTTATTGTTTGGAAAATAGATTACCCGCACATATCATGAGGGTTGAGGAAAACGTTGTGATTGTCCCTACGCTTTCTACGGCATTATAGGTCACGAATCACAACACTTTCATGTCAGATTGATAATAGCACTAGAGAGTAAGTTTGAAAAGTAGGGCCCCTGCGCGTTCTGCGGCTTTACGGGGATTCCTGTACTGTTTGGATCCTGTTGTTTCCTTTGCTATGTAATCACCCTAGGAGTACTTGTTCCGTTTGATCGTCAAAGTGGTTAGCTGCCCTGCGCGTTCTACGTCCTTACGGAGAACTCACTACGCCAACTTGGACTCAATCAGACTTTCCAAGTGTACCGGACTAGGTATGTGCGGGTAACCTTTTTCCATGCAGTTTTCTGGTTTTGATACTTTGGTTACAACGAATCTTCTCCACTTTGAATTTGGTTAGTCTTACCAAAGATAGATCGAATAATCACTTGCATTCTATTCGTATGACTGTCCAGATATTGAAAATTAGACCAATTGTACTTGTATCGCATATGGATTCGATTATCCTTCGAGGAAACCGGAAGGGATCGAATCTTATTTTACTGTTTGCACTGGATGCCACTGGGGAATATGAGAGATTTCTCAATATATTGAGTGTCAAATGCTATGTTTAAAAAATATATATATTTTTTGAAAACTATCCCAAACGAGTAACTGCACTCCTTGGAGATTTTATTACAAATTTTGAAGATTTTTTCGAGACTTTTGAAAGAATTTGTCCGATCTCGCGGGAGGGCGTTGTCGTTCAGTTTTTATTGTGGCCATTTTTTTAAATAAGTCCAGATAGTTCTATTGCCTCCACTGGTGGTCTTGTGGGACTTTCGACTGATCTAGTTTTTATTGGAACTGTATCAAAGATGTATTTTTATGATTTTTTTAAAAAAAAAGGATCTGATCCATCGTTTCGCACTCTAATGGTTACGATCAAGATTGGATTCACCGGGGATGCATTTTTTATTTTTTTTTGTAATCTTTTTTCGAATGGATGATATTATATATGAAAATGAAATAAAAAATTTTTTATGCCATATATGTCTATGTGTGCTTGTGTCTGAACTTGTGCCTAGATGGTGGAATCAGAACATTGAACTCAGACCACGTCGAATCCGGTATTCTGAGTTGTTTACTAGGGATCTCGGTTCCCTAAGAGTAGTCTATACTAGGATCATACCCCTTGGATTTGGGTAGAGTCTGACAAAATTTTGATCCATGACTTATCTCTTCCTTATGCTTCTTCACTTTGCTGGTTGCATTGGCTTTTTCTGTACCTGCACTTTTTTTTTTCTAGACATTTTTGCCCGTAGCGCCTTTTCAGGTTTTCACCACGACTGACTTTCCCGTCATTTTTGCTCGTGGTGCCCTTTCGAATTTTCACCATGTCTGGGTTTTTGTTCTTGCCTGCTCCTTGCCAGTTGTGCTCTTTTTACCCTTGGTACCTTTTTAGGTTTTCACCAAGTCCGCTACATGCATGCTGTTTTTACTCGAGGCGCCCTTTCGGATTTTTACCTCGCCCGTTTTGCTTAGGCACATTACTTTTCATTTGATTTCTCTTTTTCTTGTACAGAGGCGGGAGGCTAGACTCCATTCATTGTCGACCGATTGCTAAGCTACCTGACTTTGTCTTCAATAACGACCGTAAAGCTATTGACATTGGGTTAAACTATCCTGAGGGGAAACGGGCTGGTGACTTGTGTTCTCACTCATTGGGTTTGATTTTTTTTTTTTCATTTTTTCATTTTTTTTGGATTGCGTGCTTTATTCGTCTATTTTTATTTCTTCTCTATTTTTTTGGGACCCTTTATCTTTTTTAGAATACTTATTGGAAGGAAGGAATGATGATGGAATGTACCTCAGGATGTTAACCTTTGTCGTTTGACTTCAACCTTACGATTGTGGTTATTGACATAGTCAGGTAGAATTACCCGTGATAGATATTCACGTTGTCGGCATTGATGAGCTCTAGAAGATCTTTGCCCCTAATGATAGTGAGACGAAGGGCACCTCCCGAAAGAACTTCGCGAACAATCAACAAATCATCCTAGGATGGCTTGGACTTGCCCCTTGGATCTAGTAGGCGCAATGGTAAGATGTGCATTATTACCATGTTGCTAACCTTTCTTTCAGACTTGCTTGTCGTTGGTCCTAGTGATCACCGTGTGCTTTATGTCTACAAGATGTAGGTGGTTGCGTCGAGCTTACCACCACTCATTTTCCTTGACTTCTTTCTTCATTCGTACCCATGATGTAGGATGTTGTCGCTACCCACTTTGTCTACCATGAGAATGTACTCATGACCATTAAATGCCTTTGGGTTCATTCTTTCGATGATGTCCACACCCCATAATGAAAAAAGGCTAGGGTGTTGTTAGGTTATAAAGATTCAAAGCATGCATATGGATCCATTATGCAAGCTTTGAATACTTGAACCACTTCCTGATATGCTGTAATAGTCTGTCTCCATCGTTCGTTCATCAGTAGGACGGACATGATCCTGACAGATTTGTTTAATGGGCTTGACTTCAGGCTTCATAGCAGATGGTGTATGGCTGGTTCTTCATTTGATTTGGGTAAGGCTTCATAGGAGAACCCAAAGTTAGATAGCCTCGGGCCTCAGGAATTCTGTCATCCTCTGCTTGTATTCATGACGTAGGGATCTCTTGATGCGTACTTTTCTAGGGAGCTCGGGGGATCCCAAGTTCACAATTTCAAAATTGTTTGTAACAACATTGGCCTTTGTTTCAAACTTTCTGAGGGAATCCTCTAGCTCAAGAGTTGGATAATCATTTTTCCATCCTAGGCTTCGTCCAAATCCATGAGTTTGAAGTCTAACTCCAGATCGAAATCATATGAGTCGACTTCAAACTCAAGTGCTTTGACAGACACACCTGACACATTATTGCCTCTGATTTTTTAAAAGATTTTCTATTATTTTTATGTTTTTGATAAATTTCTAATTTTCTTTTTACAAGTATCTGAATTTTTTGGCATTTTGAAAATATCTAGTGTTTTTGGCTTTTGAGAATTTTCTGATTTTTTTTTTTGACAAGTATCTAATTTTTTTGGTATTTCGGAAATATCCGGTGTTTTTGGCTTTTGGGAAATTTCTGATTTTTTTTAAGGACTAAAGAAAGACGGCAATGTGAACCAGGGATTGCCTGATTCGGCTCGAGGAGCCAAACATTATTATCTTTTATTATGTCATCTTGGGGATTGCGAACCAACTATTGCCCTGCACTCCCTCCCCTTGGGAGGCAGGGCCAAACGAATCAGTAGGTGGACCCTCACTGTTGTGTCCAAATGTCATGATGAATTGGGGATTAAGTTTTGAGTTGGTGTTGGATGTCACTTTTCGTAGCTCGTCCCTGACGCATTACGACTCTTTGGATTCTTTCAGCTGGGTGGGATCCAGACTGTGGTCCAGTCAATCAGGAAAAATTCTTGCCCCTTGCCCAACTCATTTTCAAACAGTTCAGTCAGGCTCATTTGACTGATTTGATCCTCCACGGTGGATCTCGACCTACCCACCAGATAGATGATCCCTTCCTTGATGGATCTGATTGATGTGTGGATGAAGGGATGATCCTCCTCTTGTCGATTTTGCCCTCCTTTGATACATATGTGCTTTGCTATCTCACCCATAAGAGGCAGATGTTTCAGTCCTCTCATGCCTGCATTCTCTCGATATTCGAGTTGATAAAAATGTTGGTGCTCGACTGGAGGGAAGACATAGTTTGATCCGATGGGACATGCAAGAGGCATGCAATTCACAGTTTTAAACTCAAGACTATGGTATGGAATGTCCTCACCAGAGAATCGTGCATCTATTATCGGCATGTCTAGCTCTTGATGATTGACTGCTTTTATCAGAAAGATTTGTTCGGGATCATCTAGAATGGCCAACACCTTATCTTTGAATATGTACTTGGCCTTTTGGTGAAGAATCAAAGAGACAGCCCTGACTCTATGGATCCAAGATCAATCAGGGAGGAGTTGAAATAAAGCTGTAATGTCGAAGACTTGAAAAGTGATGGCTGATGTTTTGGGATTAATCAGAATCTCGACATTAATCTCTCCCTCGACCTGTTTCCCAGAGGCGGGAATCACTCGTCATAGACTCTTCTCTTGAAGGATTGAAGACTGGGTAGAGCTAGGCAAATCCCTTTGAGTAGTAGAATGTCCTTCCTGGAAAGTTACTGCATGATTAAAGCTGGGCTCTGATTTTATTAGGGCATGCGGTATGTTAATCGGGGAAGAGGCATTTCCTTAAAGCATGATAGTTGGAGTAGGGGTCGGATAGGCAGATGGTGCCCCTTGTAAGATAGAAGATGTATGGACTGAACTGACTGGGTGTGCCTCTTCTAGACTTGGGGCCATGGAAATTGGACTGGTTGAAGATGCCCCTTGCATATTTAAGGGCATAGAGATTGGACTGGATGGGTGTGCCCCTTGCAAACTCGGGAGTATTGGTGTTAGGCTGGCGGTGATTAAATGGATGCATTGGACTAGATGACAAGGCGATTCTCCTTGAATGATATCGTTGGTAGGGGTTCCTGATGAGTTGGGGCATACTTGATACAGTGGCAGGGAATTCTTGAGAATGTAGTTGGTGGCGGCAACAACAGGAGAGCTAACCACAATCCTTTGGGTATCAATCAGATCTTATACCACATGTTTCAGGGTGAAACAAAGATCCGTTGTGTAGCCTAGAATTGGTGGTATGCACAATACTAATTCTTATCATAGTTTGGTGGCAGAGGGTTTGGTGGGGGCCTAGGTAGTAGCGGTGTAAATATTTGCCTTTAAACTAATGTGGCTAATATTTCACTGTAAGTTTGGGCTATCGGTATGAACTGCTTAGGTTCCCAAGTCATCCTCATCTGCTGACCATGATCGAGATACTGAGGAATCTCCCTTTGCTGCTATTGTTGTCATTGTCCCTCTTGAGGGACGAATTGAGCGCCTTGGGTAGAGGTGACAAGATTGTCTTCTTCTGTTGGATGGAGGTCAGGAACACTTCTGTTACTGCTCTTGTATCTAGTAGGTCATCCTTTCACTATCCGTTGTACCGAGGAAGCCTGATGAGGCCACCGAGGGGAGATCGTCCCAACCCTTATTCCGGCTTCGACTTCTTCCTAGGGTGGATGAGTTGGGTAAAGTTGGCATATGGATACGAGACGAGGTATCCAGATATACTCGGGTTTTCCGAGTGGATGATCATGTACATTTGCTCCTCGTTATCAATAGGTGTTTTCATTTTGGCGGCCATGACCCGCCACCATCCAACATAAGTTGATAATGACTCATCATTCATCTGCCTTAAGGTAGAAAAATCCGCCCTTTTGGGTGTTACATTAAGATTGTATACGAAACGATTAATGAAAGCTTGAGAAAGTTGTTCCCAAGTTTTAATTCGGTGGTAGTCTAATGACGTGTTCCAATTTAACGCATTGTCTTTCAAGGATTTTTGAAACAAATGGATCAATGCTACGTCATTACCTGTCACAATATTAAGCTCCCCACAGAATGCTCTTAAGTGGTCCATAGGACACCCTGTACCATCATATTTGTTGAATTTTGGTACCTCGAAGTCTTGAGGTACCTTTGCATCTGGGAAAGGACAAATATCCTTGAACTTGGTCGATGGGATATCCACTCCTTGTTGCTTCTGTAGCTTCCTCTACATATCTTGCAATTGCTCTCGAAGCTCTTCGATTTCAGAGGGACCAGATAAGAGGTGTTTTGCACCTTGGAATTGACTGGATCTTCTACTAGGAAGAGGATGTTAGAAGTGGTTGGGTTTCCTGGTTGCAGTAGGTTGATTTTGACAGTGGCTCTCATCAATGAGAGGCTGTTGGAAATGATTGTCGGCTGTGAAAAATTGGCCTTAAAGGTGAGTCCCATTTTAGGGAGGATGCTGGAAAGTTGAGATGACTAGTGCATATGGCGATGACACTTGTATGGTTTAGACAACCTCTCTTTGAATACATTGGGCAAGAAGGTCCTGCAAAGCCTTGAGATTTTGTGTCATTTCATCCATGGATGAGGTGGTTGCAGTATTACCAGCCATGAGCTCAGGCGATCTGAGGGGTGCCTTTTAGGCACAATGGTTTCTTCTTTTTGATTTGCCATGGCAACTTTGGACCAACAGAGATAAAACGAAGAGTCCCAAGATTAGTAATAAACTACAAACCACTAAATAAAGTATTACAATAGATAAGATATCCAATACTAAATAAAAAAGACTTATTAGGAAGACTATATTCAGCAAAGATATTCTCAAATTTTGATATGAAGTCAAGATTTTGGCAAATACAGATAGCAGAAGAAGATAGATATAAAACCTCTTCTAATGTACCTTTTGCACAATATGAATGGAATGTTATGTCATTTGGATTAAAAAATGCACCATCAGAATTTCAAAACGTTATGAATGATATTTTCAATCCCTACATTAATTTCACAATAGTTTTATATAGATGATGTGAGACCCGACCCTAGTTCTCATGTGTGCATGTGTGTGTGTGAGTATGCATCTTGTTCATCATAGTCTCATGGTCCTACCGGTCGAATTCCGGTGACCCGCGACCCTCGGATTATGTTTACGGTCACCTTGAGTTCAGTCACGTAGACCTGACTCGGATCGACCCAAGACCTATGCCATCTCGTTCGTATCGTCGTTGCGATTCCAACGACGCATCTTGTGCGTCAATCCGACCTATGGATCAAAAGTTATGAGCATTTCATCATGTGGCCCACTTTTTGTACAAAAGCATATGGACCACTCTCATGGCACAAGTTCCCATGTACACACCCACACCCACTACAATTCCCATGGAATAAACACTACCCACCCTAAACACTACCCACACCTAACCTACCCTGGCAAACATTGGTTGTATCATATAGGTTATGATTACTTCCCTAAAAAGCTTTCCCTCTCTTTCCCTCTCATTTCTCTCTCTCTTCTCTTCTTCTCCAGCAACTTTCCTTCCTCTCCTCTCTTCTCCAGCCCCATTTCCCCTTTAATCCTCTGAATCTAACCATCTAAATCCAATCTCACCCATTGATATGGATCCCTTGGTGCACTAGGAGCTAGGAGGTCCAAGTTGGAGCAATCTAAGGTGGGTGTACTCCTAAGATTAGGATTTTTATTTTCATGTTCTTAGATCTCTTTTTGTGGAAAGTGTAGGGCCACCAATCCATGGTGGAGATCCTACATCATCCCTTAGTTGTGGCCAAATGACCTTTTTGATGCATGCATGTCCATGCATGGGGTTCCCCTCTATAGGCCCCCATCATGGAGGATTACTAGATTCCTAGCATGATAGGTCATCTAGACCCTAGAATCATGGTTGGGATGGCATCCCAACCATTGATCTTGAATCTAGAACATGCATGTGTGGTGGATCTTTGTTGTAACATATGAATAGAAGGAATATATGGTGTGATTGATGAAGGGGAGGGCCTCAATGTGGCGGAGCCCCTCCTCTTGTGGCGATTCTTTATTTTTTTTCTTATGATAGAATTCTGATCTTGCATGTGTGGTCCACCTTGTAGGCCAACAAAAATTCAGACCAACCATAGAGCTTAGACGCCCATAGCGGTCCATCCTTAGACACGTGGCCCCAAAATCTACCTAAATGGGATACATGCAAGGGGTATTTGATGATGGGGAAGTCTGGACATTTGTGGGGCCCACTGGGGTGGTCCACCACACAAATTCCTGGGGTTAAATCCCATGGAAAACCATGTTTATATTTAATCATTTCTATTACATGTTGTGTCCAAATCTGCCTGGACAGATTTTTGGGCCACCTGGGGCCTGATTTATGGGTCTTTGGTGGGAATAATGAAACAAAAAATATGTGATTCTTGTAGCCTTATGACCCACCTACAACCATACCAAATTTCAGCCCCATCTGAGCTTCATTGGGGTCCCAAAGGTGTGGTCCAAGTGAGGTGGACAGTCTGGATTTTCTGCACTGTTCCAGCAACATTCCACCCTGGACAGGTTGAAATTTCAAAATTTATTAAAATACTTTTGGGTGTCTAAAAATTATGAAAATTTACAAGGACGTGGTCCACTCATGGTAGGACCAACCTAAAAAATTTTGGGGCTAATAGACACTTGTACACACCATGGTGGTGGCTGGACCGGCCCATTACAATATGGTGTCCAGATCAGTCCGATTTTCAGGATAGATTGATTTCTTTAAATAAATTAAAATATTTTTAAATGTCCAAAAATTCTGAAAATTTATGGAGTTATTTTTCACCTATGGTAGAAAATACCTACCAAGTTTCAAAGCCAATGGACCCCTGTGCACACCGTGACGAGGGCCGGACTGGCCCACCACATGGGAGTCCAGGTCTGCCCAATTTTCTGGACAGACTATTTTGTTCAAAATAATTAAAATACTTAGGAATATCTAAAATTCTGAAATTTGTGGGGGTGTGTCCCACCTATTTATTTAAGTATCATTCTGAAAAATTTGAACCCCAACTGACCCCGTTTTGGTATCTAAAAAAATGGGCCAAGATGGTTGGACTGCCAGATTTTTCTGCTATGCAGTCCAGCAATATGCCTTGATAAAAACCATAATTCAAAAATATTTTCTCTAATGGTGGGCTACCTTTTTGGGTTTCCTCTCATTATATGCATAATAAGGGACCTTGGCCCTCAATTTTCAGAGTTTTAGAGGCCCTGAAACCCACTCCAATGGAGTGCCCAAATTTAGGACAAACAACATGTTATAATTCACGTTGGCCTTTGGGCTGAAATTTTGAGGAGTGGGGCCCAACACATTGTGAAGAATCTTAGAGGTAATAATTATATACCTTAGCTCCTTAATATTGGGCTTAATAAATGCACTTTTGAGGCCCACCACAGTTGAATTTAATTGGGTCCATGAATGTAGCTAGTTATTGAACTCTTTAGGCCCAATTGGGCTAGAACTTTCCAGATAGGCCCATTGAACTCTTGGGCCATTTTTACCATACTATTGTGTTGGATTAGTGGGCCAGATTACATAAGTATATGGGCCCTTGATTGTCCACCAAATCAACTTTATACTTGGGCCGGGTTGTAGGCCCAACTTACTTGACTAAGAACATGACATTTGCCCATGTGAATTAAGCAATGGGCTGCCCACTAGGCCACCACAATATATGGGATTAGTGGCCTTTATGTTGGGCCCTAACCTTTCCCCTATGGGCCCATAGTGGTATATGGGTTGGGCTATGTGTGTGTCCCCTTAGACCCATGTTTCGGATAGGCCTTGGCCGCCTTTCTGAAGCCCAACATGAATGTATGTTGTATGTAATGCTGCCCATTGCTTATTTCTAATGTTGTGTGGGCCTTGGACCTTGATCAGTAATTAATTAAGAGATGGGCTACCTCTTGGGGACCAATTGTGGTTGGATGTCCACATTGGTGGCCCTAAGGTAGGCCCATGGGCTTTTTATGGGTGGTTAAAGACCCACCATAGACCCTTGCTAGGCTCGTTTCATCTATTTAGGCCCATATCATTGTTCTCCTTAGTCTCATCATGGGCTACCCCAGGTATATGAGGCCCCCACTAGAGGTTGTATTCCTTATGAGGAATTGGTTAAGTACCTAGACCCTTCATGGTTAGGTAGAGGTTCATCTTCACCTCATTGGCCACCCCTATTCATCTTCATGGCCCACTCCCATACGCATCATATGCATGCTTGG
>JAJHSJ010002583.1:0-32871 GCA_021015155.1 Magnolia officinalis
TACATCATGGTGGGCCCCACGGTGCTTGCCATATGTAAAGTTGCACATGAGTTGAATCAAGTCAAACTTGGCATAGATCGGCTCAGCTTAGCTAATAGCTAACCCTAGCTCGGACTCGGCTCGGCTCGCTTCTTGAGACTGATTGACCAGCTCGGCTCAGTTCGGTCAGCAGCTCGAGCCCTTTCGAGCCGAGTTCGAGCATGTGCAACATTTCTCAAACATAGTACATTTTTAATTTCTCAGAGAATGAAAAAAGTAGCAACGATTTACAGGTATTTTATCAAACACTTGACAGACAACATCAAAATTAAGATATTAGGATAGTTTTATAATGTAAAGTTTTTTTTTATAATTTTTTGTATACAGTCCTTTCTAGCCACCAACCGATTCCACAGAGAATGTATATATCACAAACAACAATTCGTTGAGTCATTCATCAAACACTTGGTAAGCAGCGTCAATGTTAAAATAATCAAGTTACTAAGCTAATTCGATTCAAGTTGAGGTTCTATTGGATTGAGTAGAGCTTAGGCAAGTTCAAACTTGGCTCAACTCAAGTCTAACTCCAATTTCAAGATGAGGCGGGTCAAGCTTATCCGAGTTGAGCAAGCTGACCGAGGTAACTCAACTACTTGACTCGTGTGCCGCTCTAGCCATACCAGGCAAGCCCCTTACGTGGCAGTGGATGCAGCTTCTTACCACGTGTAACATGAATACATCTTCTCTACACAAAAACGACATAAAACTGGTAATATCGTCCGTTGATTGCTGTTTCATATCCACGGTTTGAGAACAGTTACATCCAAGAGCTTAAATTCAATTAGGCAAAATCTACGATCAGAATTGTCTGCTCTATGAGATATTTGGACCGTGGACCATCCAATCTAACAACCAGCATATGTATGGCTCGGATTCTACATCTGTGGTTGCATGTGGACCCCAATCAGCACTGCAGGCTGGATGAACACTGGTGGCCACAAGTGCAAAACAGACTCCTTGATTTAGTAAGTGTGATCCGAAATTTCATGACCTGATCCATTACTACTCCTAGGGAGCATGGCTATCCATACACATGCATATACCCACTGTACACTTGGCACGTTTCACGTTAATCCCGACGGCCCAAAACCGTCCAACTTTAGAAAGAGCATAAACTCAAATCAGATTAATTGGACCCTCGGGCATTTTGTTTAATGAATTCAGAAGGTTCACTTTTTCTTATCTTGACCGTCCATTTGATGGCCACAGGTCACTCAGTCATGATCATTGGTTTATATTACATTTTATTTATACCACACCTACAATGACTCTCGTGATGGGAAACGATTTAGATTCAGCTTCATGGACATTTCTTGCACATCGATCAATGCGCATACGTATTTCTCATACTCCACAGTTGTACCATATAATTTTATTTATATTTTTTTATTTTTTACAGTGAAAGAACACCTTATTTTGGTCTGGGTTTGAATGTGTCAAAATGAAGTGGTCAATTCCACCAGTTAGTAGTCTTGGTCAAGAGAGAGAGAGAGCATCTCAACCACTCATTCATTCTACCCCATGGAATAGGCCCCACCATATATCAACTAAAACAGTAATCAATCTATTGTGTATATACACATACAAATCCATCCACCAGCTTCCTTTCTTGTTTCTGATTCCTGTAGTGGGAAATAAGATAAAAAGGAAGAAGGAAATGACTTCTCTTGCTTTCAGCATTCTTGTGTTTTTCTCTATATTTTCTCTCTACTACTTTTCCTCGGTGAGAGGCGATGCTGATCTGATCGAACAGGCATGCGAGTTCGCTCAATACTACAACGAAACATGCAAATCGACTCTGAAATCAGACCCCAACAGCTTGAAAGAGGACGCGCCGGGCCTCGTGGCGATAATGCTTAACAAGGCTAAGGCAGTTGCTGTAGACACACAAGCGACTATTGATAAGCTCCTTCAGAGTTGCAACAATGCCGATACACGAACAGTCCTCACAAGTTGCGGCGAATATTTTCGCAGGGCAGCCACCAATATCGATGGAACCCTTGAAGCCCTAGCGGCGAAGGACTACTACGAAGCGGAGGATGTGGGTGATAGGATCGAAGAAGTAGGCGGGTGCGATGATTACTTCATTATGTATGATCAAGTCGAGTATCCGGATGAGATTTACCGGAATTTGTACCATTTGGTGGACCTGGCCGACATGATCACAAATATCATCACTGCCCTTAAGAACAACAAGCTCAGTGAAAAACAAAAAAATTCCATGCAAGGAGTATCTTCTTAACTTTTTCGCTTCTCTCGAGCTAACCAGATAGAAAGCACAACTCTGTACCTGGAAATCAAAACTCAAAAGTCCATACTTTGTTGGTGCACTTTTTTTTTTTTTTTTTTCTTGCTTTGATTTATTGATGCCTTAGTCAATAATAATTTTCAAGAATACATGAAATGCAAATGATTGTGTTAGAAGGTTCATGAGCTCCTGAACACTTGAGTATGACGCGGTTTCGACACTTGATTCGATGCATTTTGAACTATCATCGAGAATTAGAGCCTTACCCCAATCGATCACGACTGTGTGGATGCCATGTCTCAAAAATAGGCTAATCTAATCATCAGGTGGACCACACACGCACATAAAATTCCTACGGTTGGTATGTTTCTCTTAATAATAATCATGGGTGTAAAATAGTTGCATTTGGGTGTACATTAGCTGTATTTGGGAGGTCCAAGAAGACGTGCTTGTCTTGTATTAGGGTTAACTCATGGTGATTCTATCCTCAATAAATTGTTTGTAGAAATAGCTTTATTTATAACTCTTATTCACTTGTACATAAAAGTTATTAACATACATGCAAAAGTTATTAACATGCCGGAACTTGTTTGCCTATGTACCTAAATTTTATTTAACTATCTGTTTGAGGTGTGCATATATTCCATCAATCTTACCTGCATATCAATTCATTTCCACTATGATGATGAGATAACCTCAAAAATTAGGTTGATACAATCAGCGGTGGGCCACACCATAGATAGCATTGGACATCCATCAAAAACATTTAAATTCGTGTGGCGGCCCACATGATGTTGGATTGGCATTATTTTTGGGGCATCCTACTTACTTAGTGAGGTGACCTTTTAGACGAGTTAGATTACACAAACTTACAATAGGTTGACTTGATCCAATCAACTCAACTATATCATAACTATAATTAAAAAACAGCGAGGCAGAAAGTATTTAAATTAGTTAATTCGGTATGAGTACTATAAAATAAGAAAATAAGCAAGAATTTGGCGAATATCTAGGATCATGCCCATCTCTTCAAGTTTCATAGTGACTCCACTTGAAATCTCATAGAGTCGAGTTAACTCGGAAGAATTTCAAGTTGAGTCAACAAGTTTTAGAACTATAATAAACTCCACAAGTAAAATTTTATAGAAAAAATAAATATATAGAGGATCTAGTCTAATTAAGATAAATATTTTATCCTAGACAATTACCCAACCGAAATGCAATTGCCATTGTTTTACGCCATTTCAGGACAACCTAGTTTGGGGTCCTTACTCTTACTCCAGTGGTAGACTCTCAGGAGTTTCAACACCTGGTTGAGGGTAGGGCTGTACACGAACCGGGCTAGCCCGGTTAACTCGCTTGACTCGGCCCGACCCAGAATTGAGTTTGGGTCAAGACGGGCCATTTTATTCGGCCAAAACTGAGTTCGGGCCGAGTTCGGATATCCCAATTCGGCCCGACTCGGCCAAGTGGTGTGTGTGTGTGTGTGTGTGTGTGTATTCATTCAAAACCCTACCCGTCCCTTTCCCCTTTACCCTTCTAGGATAGTTCACCACCCATCTTTGAAGTGACGGTAAGGTCCGAAACTGGCCCGAACTCAGCCGATTGCTAACCGGACCGGGTTCGGGCTGGCGTGTTGGCCCGATGACCGGGCCGGGCCGAGTTCGGGCTGGGTTTGGCTGGTAACCGGGCCAGGCTGGGTTTAACCCAGTTCGACTCGGATCGACCCGTGTACACCCCTAGTTGAGGGTTCGAGTACCCATAAGTGGTGAAATCCCACCATGGCGTGAGTGTGTGGTGGTGTGTGTAAAGGACAACCTAGTTTGCCAGTTTACCCCCAACAACCCAAATATGGAAATGCACGCCCAAATACAAATGCTACTATTTTATAGCCACTGCTATTGGAGTTTTAGAGAAGCATTTTCTACAAATAGAGGAACCATCTTATGGTAATTATTTTACAGTGGACAACCTAATTAATCATTTTACCCTTAACAACCCAAACATGGCAATGTACACCCAAATGCAAATGCTGCTATTTTACACCCAATGCTCTTAGAGTTTTAGAGAAGGCATTTTCTACAAATGTTGTAAAGGAACCAGCCTATGGTAATTATTTTACACTGGACAAGGTAATTAGCCATTTTACCCTAGACAACCCAAACATGGTAAACTGCAATTTGAGGAATTGATATGGTCGTGCATTGCATCGGAGATGAAGATTTAGTCAAAATCTGTACTTGATTATGACGTCATTGTTATAGAACTGATGTTATAGTCTTCCACATCTTATACCCTTCAGAGAAGCATTGGGATGGAAAAACTGCTTCTAATGTGAGTAGGATTGGGACCTGCCCTATTTTTATAATTAGTAAGGGTGGAGAGTTTGTAACTCATTAAAATTCCTTTCCTTCAAACTCCACACGAATTTAGGATTTGTAGTCTATTTAAAACAGTGTGTGTATATCACAGTTATAGTGCACCACCCCTACATAATTTTACATCAATCACAACTTTAATGGGGTCCACCAATATACCCAATTACATCATCCAGCCTTGAGGGAGATCTAGACCATTGATCAATAAGGCCCTCCTTATAGAATTCTTACAGGCAATGCACACCCAATGCAACGCAACTATTTTATGTTGGGGGCCTTGCACAAAACCTTAGGATCTAGCCTCCCAAAACAAACCAGAATTATGAAATAATAATGCAATGAACTAAATCAAAACACAAACCACACTACACCAGGGATTTTACGTGGAAAACCCTCAAAGAGGTAAAAACCACGGGACCTCGTCCAGATCAACAATCTACTATAAAGTAAAACGTTACAATCGATCATAAGCACACGCCGCTTGGATCAAACCTTCTTCACTCACGCAGGAGTGGATAAACAATAAGAGAACAAAAGAAAAATGGAGAGATCTCACCGATTACGAGGATGTGGAAGCGCTGAGATATGGTAGATCACCTCTACGAGCATAGCCTCCCTTCCACAAGCTTTCTCTCTCTCTTTCTCTCTCTCTCTCTCACCTCTGATAGCCCTAAGCCCTCTTAGAAAACCTTTAGGAAACTTAGAATACCCTCGAATACACCACAATCCCGCATACACCCCTTTTTATAAGAATAGAAAGAGGTGAAATTTAAATAGGAAACAAAATCCGTAAAATCTGCGTTTCCGCAATCGACTCTTTGGAACTCTTCGATGATATCGAAGGTCTCTCGATGACAGCTTCGATATCATCGACGGTCATTCGATGATCTCGAAACAGGACCAAAACTGTCCAGCGACCAGGGGTGAAAATTCTGACAATTATCTCTCGATGACAGCTTCGATATCATCGACGGTCTGTCAATGATATCGACAGGACCAAAAAACTGTCCAGCGACCAGTAGTGAAAAATCCAACAATTATCGATGATATCGAAACTAGTTCGATTTCATCGATTCCAGCGATGAGGAGAAAAATCCTCATCAAATCTCTCCCTTTTTGACTCAGGAGGAATCCACCTTCTTCAAACCAGCCCGGTTTCTACAAACCTCAAACTTGCCCTTGAGCAAAGCCTTAGTCATCATGTCTGACCCATTGTCGTCTGTGTGGACCTTCTCAAGCTGTAACACATTTTGTTCCAAAGTATCCCTGATCCAGTGATACCGAATCTCTATGTGTTTCAACTTGGAATGCTGACTTGGATTCTTGCTCAAGTGTATAGCACTTTGGCTGTCGCAATAGACCACGTACTGCTCCTGCTTCAGGCTAAGTTCCTATAGGAACCTCTTCATCCAAAGCATCTCTTTACATGCCTTTGTGACCGCAATGTACTCGGCCTCTGTTGTCGATAATGCTACGACCTTCTGTAGCTTGCTCTGCCAGGAGACCGCTCCCCCTGCAAACGTGAACATGAACCCTAATGTAAACTTCCTATAGTCTATGTCACCTGTCATATCTGCATCTGTGTAGTCCTCTAATACAGGTTTACCGTCACCATAGCATAGGCTCAACCTGGATGAGCCCTTAGATACCGCAGTATCCATTTCCCCGCTGCCCAATGATCTTTGCCAGGATTGCCAAGATACCGGCCGACAACACCAACCGCATATGCTATGTCTGGGCGTGTACACACCATTGCATACATCAAACTTCCTACAGCTAACGCGTAGGGTATCTTTTACATCTCATCCACCTCTGCCTTCGTCTTAGGACACTGCCTGTCGCTCAATCTGAAGTGACCATCCAGTGGAGTACTGATCGGCTTCGCTGCATTCATATTGAACAGCTCTAGGACTTTCTCAATATACCGCTCTTGTGACAACCAAAGCTTCCTCCTGCTTCTGTCCCGGGTTATCTCCATTCCTAGGATCTGTTTAGTCGGGCCTAAGTCTTTCATCGCAAACGACTTGCCCAACTCCTGTTTCAGCCTGTAGATCTTCTTGATGTCTTTTCCCATGATGAGCATGTCATCAACATATAACAGCAGAACTAAGAAATCACTATCTAAGAACTTGTGCGTGAACACACGGTGGTTCGACTCCGTTCTGTCATACCCATGCTTCAACATAAACGAGTCGAACTTCTTTTACCATTGTCGTAGAGCTTGTTTCAGCCCATACAAGCTCTTCTTCAGGCTACACACCATATGCTCTTTGCCCTTGACTTCGAACCCCTCTGGTTGGTGCATGTAGATCTCTTCTTTCAGGTCACCATGGAGAAAGACAGTTTTAATATCTAACTGCTCTATCTCCAGATCCATGCTAGTCGCCAACCCAAGTAACACCCGTATGGATATCATCTTCAACACTGGTGAGAATATCTCTTCGAAGTCTATGCCTTTCCTCTAACCAAACCTTTTCACCACAAGTCTGGCTTTGAACCTCGTCTGTGAATTCCTCTACTCAACCTTCTTTCTAAACACTCACTTGTTGCTCAAAGCTTTCTTGTCCTTAGGCAGTTTCACCATGTCATAAGTATGGTTCTTATGCAAGGATTTTATCTCTTCTTGCATAGCTTTCAACCACTCTCCCTTATATATGTTCGTCGGTTAGGGCCTCAAAATAATCTTCTGACTCTCCCCCATCAGTCAACATAATGTACTCACGCGGCGAGTACCTCTTGGACGGTTGTCTGTCCCTAGATGACCTCCTCACCTGTGGCTCAACAGGTGAATCAAGTGGGAGCTGCTCCCCTAGTCCATCTTCTGAAGGAACTCCCTCGTCCTTTGCACCTTCCTGTACTCCCCCATCATCAGGCACCACGGGAGGAATAATAGAATTCATGTCCTCTAACTCACCTGAACTAGGCTGGTTCTTCTTTGGCTTACCAATGTCTTCTATACACTGATCTTCAAAGAAAACCACATCTCTGCTCCTGACGAGCTTCCTCTCGATCGGATCCCACAATTTGTAACCGAACTTTTCATCACCTTACCCTAAGAACACACACTGTCTGATCTTCATATCGAGCTTGGACCTCTCGTCCTTTGGTACGTGAACGGATGCCCTACATCCAAACACCCGAGATGACTGTACAATGAATCTTGTCCAGTCCACACCTTTTCAGGTACTTCTCCATTCAATGGGGCTGATGGAGACCTGTTTATCAAATACACTGTCGTGTGCATTGCTTCTCCCCAGAATGTCTTGGGTAACTTCGCATGGGATAACATGCATCTTATTCTCTCTACAATAGTGCGATTCATTCGCTCAGCTACACCATTATGCTGAGGGATCTTGGGAACTATTTGTTCATGCCGTATACCCAGGGACTTACAATACTTATGAAAGTCGCCAATGTATTCACCACCATTGTCAGTGCGGATGTACTTCAATGATCTACCTGTCTCTCTCTCAACCATAGCATGAAATAATTTAAACACACCAAAGACCCCGTCCTTGGATTTCAAAGCATACACCCAAACCCTCCTAAATGCATCATCTATAAAAGTGACAAAATACAATGCCCCACCCAAAGTTTTTGTCCTCATAAGACCGCAAACATCAAAATAAACCAAATCTAATGCATGCACTTTATTAACATGAGAAGCAGTTTTAATGAATGAAACTCTATGCTGTTTCTCTGATAAACAATCAATACAGGTTTTGAGAGGTGTATCTGTCACGTTTGGAAGGAGCTGCTTCCTCATTAATAGTTGAAGCCCTTTTTCACTCATGTGGCCTAGACGCCTGTGCACATGTCAATTGCTGAATTTTTCGATGCGTTCAACCCAGCCTTGCACATACTGACACTTGTCTTGTAAAGGGTGCAACACTTCTTTCCTCTAGCCACGATCAATAAACTTTTAATGAGCTTCCAACGCCCACCAGCAAACCGGCTTTCATAGCCATCATCATCTAGCCTTCCCGTCAACATCAAGTTAAGGCGAGGGTCTGGGATATGTCTCACAACCCTTAGAACCAATGTGCAGCCCACATCAGTCTTCACACAAATATCACCAACTTCCACGATCTTCGATACGCCAGAATTTTCCATCTTTACAGTCTCATAGTCACCTGACTTGTAGCTTATGAAGAAGTCCCTAAGTGGAGTTGCATGAAAAGAAGCTCCCGAGTCAATCACTCAATAGGTGTCCTAACTCGTAGCCGTGAGACATATATCGTGATCTGCTGAAAAAATAACTACAATGTAGCCATCTGATACGACCGCAGTGGAATCTAATTCATCTTCCTTTCATTTTCCTTTCTCGTCGTTCTTAACCTTACGACATTCATGCTTATAGTGGCCCTTCTTGCCACAATTCCAGTATTCAACATCTTTTCTGTTACTCGACTTACCTCTTGATTTATCTCGAGCATTCCCGCCCTTCCTGTTCTTTCCTCTCCCCCATTCCTGTGTCACAAAGGCCTCTTGCTGAGTAGACCCCTGAGACTTTCTCCTTGTCTCCTCATTGAAGAGACAACTGGTTACCTGTTCCATGGATATCTTTCTGTCTGGCGCGAAGTTACTTAGATACACCACTAATGTCTCCCAACTATCAGGTAATGAACTAATAAATAGCAGAGCCTGCAATTCATCATCCAGGACCATCTTCATAGCGGAGAGCTGGTTCACTATATTGCTGACCTCATTCATGTGCTCAGTCACAGAACCACCATCTTTGAATTTGAGATTCATAAGTCGCCTTATTAGAAAAATCTTATTACCGATTGTCTTCCTCTCATGCAGCCCTTGTAATTTCAGCTATAGGCTAGCGGCTGAGGTCTCCGTAGATACATGGTAGAATACGGAATCATCCAACCATTGTCTAATAAACCCCACCGCCTTCCGGTCCATCTTCTTCCAATCATCATCAGACATATCCTTGGATTTTGCTGATATGCCTAAAATTGGAGAATATAAGTCCTTGCAATAAAGCAAGTCCTCCATCTTAGCCTTCCATATGGTCCAGTTAGAACCATTGAGGCTAATCGTCCTTGATGAGCCACCTTCCATAATTCAAAAAACCGATCGTACCCATTCAATGAACTTAGCTTTGATACCACTTTGTTGGGGGCCTTACACAAAACCTTAGGATCTAGCCTCCCGAAAAGAACCAGAATTATGGAATAATAATATAATGAACTAAATCAAAATATAAATTAATCACACAACACCAGGGATTTTTTACGTGAAAAATCCTCAAAGAGGTAAAAACCAAGGGACCTCGTCCAGATCAACAATCCACTATAAAGCAAAACGTTACAACTAATCACAAGCACACACCGCTTGGATCAAACCTTCTTCACTCAAGCAGAAGTGGATAAACAATAAGAGAACAAAAGAAAAACGGAGAGATCTCACCGATTACGAGGATGTGAAAGCGCTGAGATATGGTAGATCACCTCTACGAGCATAGCCTCCCTTCCATAAGCTTCCTCTCTCTCTCTCTCTCTCACCTTTGATAGCCCTAAGCCCTCCTAAAAAACCTTTAGGAAACTTAGAATACCCTCGAATACACCACAATCCCGCATACACCTCTTTTTATAAGAATAGAAAGAGGTAGAATCCAAATAGGAAACAAAATCCGTAAAATTTGCGTTTCCGCAATCGCATCTACGGAACTCTTCGATGATATCGAAGGTCTCTCGATGATAGCTTCGATATCATCGACGGTCCTTCGATGATATCGAAACATGATCAAAACTGTCCAGCGACCAGGGGTAAAAATTCCGACAATTATCGATGTCATCGAAGGTCTCTCGATGACAACTTCAATATCATCGACGGTCTGTCGATGATATTGATAGGCCACGATGATCTGAGAGGGGTCTTAAGCCAAATCCCAAATATTTGGGATAAGATGAGGACGTGCAGGGCTGGCAGTTACATGAGTCATGGTTGGTAGTTACATGGAGTCATGGCTGGCAGTTACATGCAGTGCAGTACATGGAGTCATGGCTAGCAGTTATATGCAGGCGTGGATTGAGTCATGACAGTTACATGCAGTTTACGTGCAGTAGTGCTCTCTGTTTTATGTGTGTTGAATTTCATTTATTTAAGAAACTAATATTTTCCTTAAGAGGCAAGTAATTTACATTCAAATTGTGGTACGTTTCTCACCCAAAGAGAAAACAAATTATCGTAGCACTTGCACTCTACGTTTGGGACCTATCATTGGTATCAGAGCCAGGTTACTTATGGGAACCAATAGGGAACATATTGAGCAACTGGAAGATGGGCTAAACAGGATGGAGCTCAGCATGGCCGATAGGCTTCGTCAAATGGAAGAAACTCTCAACCGCCTCTCCAATGCAACCATCACCGAGAAGCTAACGACGGGGGACGACTGGTGGTATCTTCCAAAACAGCAAAGCTTGAATTTCCTCAATTTTCGGAAAATGATCCGACGAAGTGGTTCAATCGTGTGAACCAATTTTTTGAATTTCAAAATACTCCCGAAGCTCAAAAAGTCTCATTGGCCTCCTATCACTTGGAAGGAGAGGCCAACCAATGGTGGCAGTGGATTCGCAGGACGTTTCAAGAAGAAGAACGATCTCTCTCGTGGGCAAATTTTGAAGACGAACTCTGGGCTTGTTTTGGGCCTTCGGAGTACGAAGATTTTGATGAAGCCCTGTCGCGGATAAGGCAGGTTGGTTCTTTGCGGGATTACCAACGGGAATTCGAACGTTTGGGCAATCGAGTACATATCCTGCAATTATCGATGATATCAATGCAGTGAAAAATCCTGCAATTATGGGACCAAAAAACTGTCCAACGACCAGCAGTGAAAAATCCTGCAATTATCGATGATATCAAAACTGGTTCGATTTCATCGATTCCAGCGATGAGGAGAAAAATCCCCATCATTTTACACCTACTCTTGAAGTTTTAGAGACAGCTTTCAGTATAAATGTTGTAGAGGATCAGCCTATAATAATTATTTTATGATGGGCAACCCAATTAGCCATTTTACCCTAGACAACCCAAATATGGCAATGTACACCAAAATGCAAATGCTAACTATTTCACACCTATTGCTTTTAGAGTTTTAAAGAAAGTATGTCGATGCCAAGAGGAGGGATGCTTCGTTACATAAGTCAAGGAGGTAGACAAAATTGAATAGCGAAAGCAAAGCGATAGAGTAGCGAGCGATATATGCATTCCTTCACTCCCAGCTAAATTATATGAGAAAGCTTTGCACTGCACAATGCCATCTCTCACCCATTGAAGTTTTCAAAAACCATGTATGAGAACTTTCATAGAGAAGGATTTTTCACCATAGAGTTGTCAATTCAACCCACCCACCGCTTTTAAAGAGAGAATTTTCTACAAATATTGTAGAGGAATTAGCCTATGATAATTATATTACATTGGAATACCCAATTAGCTATTTTACCCTTAACAACCCAAACATGGCAATGTACACCCAAATGCAACTGCAACTATTTTACACCCACTATTCTCAGAATTTTCGATTCGCTATACAAATGTTGTAGATGATTCAGCCTATGTTAATTATTTCACACCCTAGATAACCCAATTAGCCATTTTACATTGGACAGACAAACATGGCTAATGTATAGCCAAATGTAATTGGAACTATCTCACAGTTTTAGAGAAAGCTTTTTCTACAAACATTGTAGAGGATTCAGCCTATGATAATCATTTAACTTTGGACAACCCAAATATGGTTAGTGTACTCTCAATTCTCAAATATAACTATTTTACAACCACTGCTCTCAGAGATTCCACTTAATTACATAGTATTCTGCATCAATTGTTCAACTTACATTGAGTTGTATCTTCCTCTTACATCCATGGTTGTATGAATGTCATTTGACCCGTCCATTAGATATGCCCCCCCATATTAGCCCAGATCCCAAAATTCAGTTTCATCCATTGCTTAGGTGGACCATGCGAAATCGAACAATGGGGACACTAGGGAGGGTAACCGTCCACTATAGAAACTTTCAAATGGAATATGGCTATTCAAAATTCTGATTATGACAGGCCCACGCCCAGCACATTGATACGCCTACGAACAGGGAAGTTCCATGTTTGATACCTAATATGCATATATGTGGGACCATAATGATATGAACCATGCCTAAAAATTTTCAAAAATCGGAAGATCCTAACCATCAAATCTTCTTTCTTTTTTTTACTCCATTAAATGTGGACCATTCGCATTTCTTATCAACCATGTATTTAGATGCCAATAATAGAAAGGTTAGAGTTGTCCAAACGAAGAGCTCTTTTGGGTATTGACGCAGGGAAGGGCATGAGGTCGAGCACCTTCCTCAAGGGGATAATTATTCCGAATCCATGAAACTTTTCTGGACTCCTCACATAAACTTCTCGAATCCACGAGGAAAAGAACAAGAAAACAAAAAACAATTTCTATAAAATTTGAAATTGATTGATGAATGAAATAAACGAGTTCACAATAGGGCTGAAAGTCGGGCGGGTTGGGTCGGGTTGGTGCTCAACCCTAACCCAACCCAAGGTTCCTATACCTCAACCCTAACCCAACCCAACCCAATCTCGGGTTGGGAATTCTCAACCCAAGCCCAACCTAAGCGGGCTCGGTCGGGTTGATCGGGTTGGTCGGTATATACATGCTAATATTTTCGTTATTACATTAGTTTATTATATTTCAATATAGGACTCATTTTTTGTATCTATAATTTTATTATTATATATGTGATTATTCATTATAAAGAACTTCATTTTTTTCTTTAAAAAACAAGCTTAAATATAAGACAACTACTCCTTTAAAAGTCATGTAGCATAGCATGAAGTCTATTTGGGAGAGAAATCTGGCATATCTTGAGTCCTTGAAAATGACATGGACAAATGAGACTCGACATCACTAGTGTGCCTTCGACACAAACGATCCACACTCAATTATAATTTATAAGTAACTTATATATTGATCGGGTTCGGGTTGGGTCGGGCAACCCGAGACCTCAACCCGAGCCCAACCCAAGTTTTATCGGGTTGGTGTTTGTATAGCCCAAGCTTAAGATCGGATCCAAAATATCCTGCCCGAGCCCAACCCAATGTCGGGTCGGTCGGGTTGAACCCGCCCAACTTTCAGCCCTAGTTCACAACCCTTTAAATAGGGGTACTAAGTAATGGAAGAAATTTCATAATCAAACTACAACTAAAACTCCTAGAATTCACAACTTAATATAAATAGTAAAGTTACTATTTATAAACGGTCGCGGTGTCTACTAGTGCGCAAGGTTTTCGGCCAAAAATAGTAAGTGCCCTATTTGGTTTCACAAGGCTGTTCTCCTAATTATTCTTAGTACTTTTCATGTTGGGCACAACACCTAAAGCCCAACGGATGAAGAGTTATAATCAAACTAAAACTTACTTTTTATAGTAAAAATGAAATAAAAACAGGGGGAACGACCGTCGATCTGATGGTATTTTGTAAATCCAGCTTGCACAACCCAACTATTTTATGTTTAATAACTCATTCCGATTTGTGGGTTATGTCCGTTTTAAGTTCTGACGGTCAAGATCATCTCCATCTCCGATCAGGCCTTTTCTGGTCTATCTTGGCCATGAAATTATTCGTGACCCGCTCTCCATCAGGTATGGTTTATCTATGATGGGCCCATCAGATTAATGGATTGGATAAACCAAAACCATGGGCTCATATGCATAGATTAGTTACTGAAAAAGGAAACTCTAACTACAAAAAACTTCAAATAATATATATATATATATAGTCATTTGGGGTTAATTGGAAATGGACAATGGGTGAATGAGGTTTTCTATTTCTAAATTGAAGCCGATCCCTGCATATATGAAACGCGTAATGAGAATTGAGATTTCATTTGATTGGAGATAATGCTTGAATACAACCATCTTTTATTTCTACTATATACAATAAGAGTAGCTCTTGAACATTTTTGTCCCTGCAATTGATTGTGTGGAGTAGCCTTAGAAAGTAGTTTTTGGTGCAACTGGGCCTTCAACCAAGGTTGCATTTTTCTTTTTTCATTTCATGGATAAGAGTAATTTGCTCTTGCATGCTCTCTTCCCCTTTATGTGTAGCCCACGCATGGTAGGAGGTGACTGTCCAACAAAGGATTTGTGGGGCCCAACATTACTAATAAATCACATCCATACTGTATATCTGTTGCACTTATTCATGTTAGGAAGTCAGACAAAAAAGGACATATATCGAAAGATCAAGTACGCCATATATAGGATCCAAAAAAATTGGTCATGAGCTGATCATAAAAACATTTCTCTCTTTCTATCTCTTTCTATCTCTGTATAACATGATAAGTGTAGCAGTTCTTTTCTCTTGGTCTCTCCCTTTTTATCTTTGTTTCTCTACCCTACAAATGCATTGCATGTGCCATACCCCATAGTATGTTTGATGTGCGAAACAAATAATGAATTTAATCGTCACCACTTCTTTCTTCTATTTGGTAAGGATCAGTTCAGTCTATTGATACGATGGTTCATAATTTATGAAAAGAAAAAATAAATAAAAATAAAAATACTACCTTATGGTTCACAATTTTGAAACTATTATCGTAAATAGAGAGCCGTTTTCATCTGTTACTGGTATAATAGGTGAGGCATTTCGGCTGTTACATAGAGAATCGTTATAGGAGAAGGCCATTAATGGTCATGTGTTCCAACAATCCATCTATCAATGTCTTATGCTACGGCCTCAAGTTCAAGGTTAATCCATCCATCAGTACTATCTTAGACTTCACCCTCGAGTACTCCAAGGTAATGTGTGGTAAAACATCACAACGAGCCATAGAACATGGATAGAATTTTAGGAATTATATAATACTTTCTTCATGAGCTAAAATTCCACTCGGGAGTTATTTTGATACTCAGGCTAGCTGCGTATGACACTTGATATACAGGCACTTACTAATTACAAATGAGGCATATGTTAGCTCAAATTGAACCAACTAAATTGTGAGACCCACCATCCCTTGTTCTCATTTGTAAAATCATATTGGTTGAACAATCTGTGCCTTTGATTCGTGGACACTTGTTTGTTGAAGTAGGTAAAACCTTCTGTCTTTTTTCTTCCTCCTTTTTACATTTCAAGCTGTCCAATAAATGTCCACTGATCCAGTAGTCAAATAATCAAATAAGCATAGTGTTATATTCATCATCATTTAGTGGGACCCATGACTTGGATAGTTTAATTTGAATTACTTACAGGTGCATTTTCAAATTAATTTTAGAGTTCTTACGTATAATCCATCTATCACGTTTACCAGGGTGTCAAATTTTTTATTAAATCCATAGTACAAGACTTATTCTAGTTCCACACATACAAAAGACCTTTAATATATAATAAATCCTTTGGTGATCCTTCATCTCTACCAGAAAATATTAAAAAATAAAAATAATCTAAATTCCATGGTACAAGGCTTATTCTAGCTTTGCACATACAAAAGCAAAAGACCTTTAATAAGTAATAAATCCTTTAGTAATCTGATGTAGGACATGCCACAGATGCACTCATTGTACAAATAGACCAAAAAAAGATAAAATTAAAGTAGTAATCCGTAAGATATGGGCTCAATCTTATGTACGGCATGACACAATTGGGCCCAAGCATATCCACTTTGAATAAATTCATTTAGATAGAAAGAAATTGTTGTTTAAAGTATGACTCGTAACTTTTGATCCAGTCATCATCATGAATCGCACAACTATCAATCTTTATGTAACGATGGTTTTAGGGTCAATCGACCTGCATAGCAAATCGCGTATATCCATTTCATGAGAAAACACACTCCTCCAATTAAAATTTGTGATTTTAGGAAAAAAAATATTTATTTGATTTTTGGTTTCCACCATTTATATTTTTCCAACATAGTTTCTATTCCTTTTCTTTTTTTTTTTCAAAAGTTGAAATTACCATGTTATGTTTCAAAGAGCAAAAGACATACATGGCAAAAGCACTTGCAATGGCTCTCCTCTCCTTCTCTCCCTATACCTCTCTCCTTCGCCCCCTCCCTCCCTCCCTCCCTCCCTCATGATCATCATGAATAGCACAACTATCAATCTTTATGTAACGATGGTTTTGGGTCAACCGACCTGCGTAGCAAATCGCGTACATCCATTTCATAAGAAAACGCACTCCTCCAATTAAAATTTGTGATTTTAGGGGAAAAAGATTATTTGATTTTTGGTTTCTATCATTTATATTTTTCGAACATAGTTTCTATTCCTTTTTTTCTTTCGAAAGTTGAAATTACCATGTTATGTTTCAAAGAGCAAAAGACATACATGGCAAAAGCACTTGCAATGGCTCTCCGCCCCCTGGCTTTCCCCCCCTAAAAGTAGAGCTGAGATTAGCCTACATGGGTGTCCAGTGGAGCCCATCTACACACTACCCATGTGTCAAGGCGATGCATCGAGCCATATCCATTTGTTAGGTCCACCGTGTAAGTCGTTTCTAATGCTACACCCTTTTCTTGATGGAGGTTGTTTCTTCTGCAATGTATGTAGAATATGCTTATTCTAAAATACATCGTGTAGGGCCATTATGATATATGGACCATGTTCAATCCATCTATAATATTTGCCTCTTCAAGTTCACCCAATATGCCACAAGCAGCTCAATCCAACACATACGTGGGTCACACCATTGGGAATAATTGAGTTCGGGCTGGACAAGTTGACCTGGTGACTAGGCCAGGCTGAGTTCGGGCTGGACAAGTTGACCTGGTGACTAGGCCGGGCTGAGTTCGGGCTGGTTTGGCTGGTGACCGGGCCGGGCCAGTTTGAGCCCAGTTCGACTCGGTTCGGCCCGATGTACACCCCTATTCACAATATACAAATATAGCAGTTTATGAGTATTTTATATAACACTCAATGCGCATCATCAAAATCAAAATACCAAAGTAATTTTATCATATAAAGTTTGTTTTTTTTTTTTTTTTAATGATTTGTTTCATATTCATATATTACTTACCATCGGCCAATCTCACGGAAAATGTATGCACCCAAAACAAAACTTCACAAAGTCATTTTATCAAACACTTGGTGAAGAATATTAATTTCAAAATAACTAAGTCGCCAAACTAATTTGATCCGAGTTGATTTGAGCTTGGACAAGTTCGAACTGGATTTGAATTTTTTTAGAGCTCCAAAAATCCGTTCAACTCGACTGGAGCTCAGTTTCAAACCGAGATAAATTGTGCCTTTTCTTGTGGAGTCTAGTAAGTTAACCGAGCTAACTCGTTTATGTACAGCTTTACTTGTGAGGTACCGTGTGAAGGGCGTATAGACAGACCACGATGACTGGGATTTTAAGCCATCAGATTTTTGGTCAGAAAATCGACGGCCAAACAATCGTTGGGCTAAAGATGAATGGTCCACATTCAACGGTCAAAATTACGCAGGGATTGTATTATGAAATCCTGTCATAATTAGGTTATGACCTGTCAACGTGGTTGCGTGGTCGTTCGTCAGACCGGTAATTCCAATTTATATGGACATGGCCCACGTATACGGTGGAGATGCTGGAGAGAGCTAGCTGTATAACGTTGATCTTTTTCTTGGATTTCATTTTGGTAGGGCAGGTGGGGTCCGCTATAATTCCCTAGCTGCATAACGTTGATCTTTTTCTTGGTTGAACGTGGACCGTTGCTGTGTTTTCACATTTAACATTGTTACCGAAAGGTTCACGGTCCTTCCAATCTGGGGTATTTTTTACTCATCGACAGTGGGACCCACGGTATCAACAGTTCAGATTACTAAATCATCGGCAGCTTTCCCTCATCTGGAGAAATTGCATGGACCTAGGTTGCTGGCAAGGTTCGTCAATCGGCTTGGGCATCCGGCCCCACCACATGAAGATCCATACCGTTCATCTAGAGGTACTTATAGTATATAGTCAATGTGGGAAAAATCCCACTGTTCAGTGATTACTGAACTGTGAGATTTGTTCCATACAAACCATCTACGGTTGATACACCTAGATGAACGGTCCTGATCATCACTACGGGCCAAGGAGCGAGCAGATTTGGTGAGCCTGCAGAGCCTCGAGCAAACGTCCCGTATAATACCTTCTTTTGAAAAATACCCCATCGTAGCTCCCATACACCCTACCTCCCACCGCACAAGTGGCCAACACGATAGTGAATAATGACCGTCCATTCAGTTGTCCATACCGTGGATAGCCCAAGGTCCACAGGTGCTATTAATCAGATGGATAGGACGGTGGATTGAAAATACATTTTTTTATCCGTCCATTTAAAGGACACTGATCCGATGGTTATGATCATCGGACCAATATGGATTTCAAACCTTGGTCCATTGCAGATAAGACTCAGTAGTTTTGTGGTCCTAATCCACCTTCCAATCTTCCACGTGTACGGTGGGAGGTTGGTTCTACATAGAGCGTGCCACCGAGGTCTTTAACGGTATCATTCCCCTCACAAAGTACGTATCGGCCGATAAACCGAATCGGCCGACAAGCCAGCTGTAGCGGTCGGCATGCGGGACCGAGCCGCGGCGACCAATATTTAAAAAAAATAAAAATAAATAAAAGATAGATAAATCTGAATGATTGCGGCGGGAGTGTGGGTGTGGGAAATTATGAAGAGAGATCGTTTCATACTCGGTGGAGCACGTTAAATCATACTCCCTCACATGTCTACCTTCCATTTACACATTATAATATCAATCCAGACCATCCAAATTATGGACCCCACTTCGGATGAATCATAGACCATAATTGAAAATTATTAGACGATTCTGACCATCCGGTTTTACCCACGAAATTTGGACAGTTGATCTTTCCTAGAAATGATTCATTTGTTACTTCAAATAATCTAAATCGTAGGTCCTTTATACGTTCTTACAACCTACTTATCGATCACCATCTAAGCTGTTGCTCAACCAAACGCTGCTTAGAGACCCCTTATCACCAGATTTTCTTTGACCGTTCTTCTTTTGAGTGTCCCATTAATGTATGCAGGAGTACAATATAGTATACTCTGCAGATTATCATATGATCTTAAATGCAAAGGTCTGAAGAAAGGCTACAGTGATAGTTACCCACCATCTCTAAGATAGAGGTGACTCCAGAACCATACACGTGGAAAAAAATCAGACCAATCTATACCGTTAAAATTGTGAGGCCCATTGTTATTGGCCATAAACGAGAAGATACTTATCCATCAAAACTAAGATTTCAATCAATAAATGTTAAAGTAATATTTTCAAAATATTGCAGAAGAATGTTTTTTATTTGATCATTTCAGATAAGATATATAAAAGATTAGAAAATTGATTTTTACGGTCTGGATGTCCCTAAGTTTCTTCCACGTGTACGGTGAACATGCAAAATAATTTAAAAAATGATGGTGAACTAACAGTATAGCTATTTCTAAAGAAGAGTCTGAACTATCTACTGTTGGGAGAGAGAAGACTGACCTTTTAAATGCAAGTCGAGAAGACGAATTCAACAAAATCCAATTGGCGGTGGAAAATGATAAATATAAGCCCTCAAATTTGAGAAAAATACATCAAAATACCCCAAATAAAATACTCCGATTTCTAGGGTTTTTAAAAGATGGCATGTCGGTGAATATTATAAAAAAAAAAGAGGGCAAAATAGGATAAACGGCAGTAGAGAAGACGGACAGAAGAAGAAGACGATGAGATGAGATCCGATCGCCTTGAAGACCTCAGAAAATATCGTCCACGGAAATAGCGATTCTCGAGCCTTTGATCCGATTAAGCTTTCGGCGATCGGATTTCCAGGTTTGGAGCAGCTGGAGCTCTGATCTGGTCTCTATTTCGAGGGATTTTCCGGTTTTTATGGTTGTTTTTTGAGCATCGGAAGTGGTTTTTGGAGCTGGATTTAGGGTTTTTGGTGCGAAAATGGTATGGAGAGGCGTTTAGGGACCTGGAGATCTGATTCTCGTCTGGTTGATTTGATTCTGGTAGGAATCTTCGTGGAGATTCTGGCGTCAGTGAGTGGTTAGGATTTTGCGGCGACAAGGAGGATCGGTTTAGGTATTTTTGTAATTCTTTTTCATATTTTGGATTTTTCTTTGAATTTTTATGAGTGTTAAATAGGAATTAATTAGATATTTTAGTTTTTGGCAGTATTTTCTGTTATTTTGATATCCAAGCCCTCATCTTTTTTATGCGTGCACCTTTTCTTTTTTTTTTTTTTTTTCTTCTTCTACTTTTTTGTATTAGATTAGTGTCAAAAGTAGACTGTTGAAGTACCAAAAAGAAAGAGGGTGGAATATGCATAAAAAACATTGGGTGGGAATATTTTTCTACTTTTGGAATTGAGATTAGATGATATATGTTTGTTTTCTTCTTTTCGGTAGTATAACTGAACTGTCTCCTAATTTCCTAGGATTAGTTCCGATATCTGTGAATTCAACCCCATCTATAGACGAAGAGACTGATAAATGAGTATTAGGCTGGTGGGGCCAATATTAGCCCTTGATCCATGACCTACAAATAGAAGGTTAAGAAAAGAATATAGGAATGATCCTGATTCGGAAGGAAAAGGCCGGAGAATGGATGACCAGGATTGTTCAATCTGGAAAATTTCTGGGGGCATGATCAGTCTATAGTTGGGCCTCTCAGATAAATGGTTTGGATCTCCAAACTGTCTGTTAATTTTCTAGGATTGGTTCCATGATCCGTGAATCTGATCTGCATTTGTGGACAGACTAATTAATAAGTGTTTTAGACTGATGGGACATTTTTGGCCCTTCAATCAGTAACATGCATTTAGAAAGTTAAAGAATATAGTGATTGTTCTGATTTGATGGGAAAGGGCGAAAGATTGGATGGCCCCAGGATATCTCAATCTGGGAAGTTTTTGGGCATGGCCATCCACTGTGAGGCTTATCAGATCAACGGCTGAATCAATGAACTGTGGGATTCACTTGTACAAACTTCGGGGTGGTGATACTGTGCATCCTCTGGTATGGGGTCATGTAGTTGTTCGATCTGGGAAATTTGTGGGGTCCAGTTCATCTAGAGTGGGGTCCATCAGATTGACAGTATGTCATTAGGTAGTGGGTTATGTGATCTTTTTTCTCTTTCTTTTCTTTCTTTCTTCTTCTTCTTCTTCTTCTTGTGTGTGTGTGTGTGGCGATTATATTATATTTCAATCTGGGAAATTTCTAGGGCATGGTTCATGCATAGTGATGCCCATTAGATCAACAGTCCAGATGCAAGCACTGCAGCCTCACTCATAGGGCTGTTAACGAGTAACTGGACCCATGGGTATCTCATGGACCTGGCCCAATTTAGGCAGTTACAGATCCTTTTTCCCAGACCTGTTTAAATTTTGGGCGTGGTTCGAGGGCACCATGTTAGGCTCGGCTAGAAATCGGGTATGATTGGTTTGGGTCTCAAGTGTTCTTTTTCATCATCATCATCTAAGCCTTATCCAACTATTTGGGGCCCACCTAATGAATCCTATTCCCCCATCTCACTCTATCAAGGACAATACCTCAATTAAACCATAGTTCATCAAGTCTTTTCTTAGTACATCCCCCACATGCTTTTGGGCATTCCCCTTGCCCTTTATAGCCTTCAATTTGAATCAATTCACCCGTTCTGACTGGCAGTTCTTGGTCTTCAATTTGAATCAATTCACCCTCAAATGAATTCATTCCCAATTCTATCCTTCCTTGTCTTGCCACTCATCTATCTAATCATTCTCATTTTAGCTACACTTATCCTATGAACAAGAAGTTATTTAATCGTTCTACTTCTATCCATGGCTGGTCTAATAGCTATCCTATAAAATTTCCCCATAGGTTTGTTAGTATGGAACGATCACATAAAACTCTGGAAGCACATCTCCACTTTTTCCTCCCAGCTTGAATTCTACGAGTAATACACTTCTCAATCTCTCTACCCCCATGGGTTGTTGACCTAAGACATAAAAAATGGTCATTTGGGATACTTGGTCAACAATCTTTACTAATTCCTTTGTTCCACTTTTGTTGTTACTAAAGTTGCATTCTATATTCTCCGTTTTAGTCTGACTAATTTTAGAACCTTTAGATTCCAAAGCATCTCTCCATGGTTCTAGCTTCATGTTTACTCCCTCCCTCGTATTGTCAATGAAAACTATGTCGTTTGCAAGCGACATACATACACCAAGGGCTAAGGGGAAAGATGCTTTTTTTTTTTCCCTTTCTTTTCTATGGTAGTCGAATCAATAGAAGTTGATATGAGAGTGGTTATTTCGATAGAAGTCATCCGATATGAGTTTGTATTGGAATAGTCTCCCTTCGAATACGTTCCTTAGGAAGGTCCCTTGATTGAGACATGATGCTTGCTTAATTTGCAAGCATCAGATTCTAACTCAGACACACAAGATAACGACATAACAAGACTATTTAAAATATTTAATGGAGGGCAACAAATCCCATAATGTTTCTAATAAAGTGAGATATCCATCTGTAGCGCAACTCCAATTTATCTATTGTTGAGATAATAAAGATTATTTGCTTTATGTCCTCCACCAATCGTTTTCCCCGTCTTTAAATCTTGAAATCCACAATAGGAGAGAGAAAATGTAATGGAATGGTTTAAGGATCTAGTTTGCTTATTGACAATAGACTCAGTGGAAATTTAGGAATATATAATGCTGATGTCAATGGAAGAAATTGTGTAGGATAAGCAATTCTCAACCCAGAGACACACATTTAGGTACCATCAACTAATTTTACGGAAGAAATGAGAGTAGACGTATCTAACTAATGCAAAATACTATGCTTATTGATCATATGGTATGATGTCCAGGATTATTAACCCAGGGAACATTTTTAGAGGACGCAAGACATATCATACTTGATTGAGTAAGAGTAGTAGTGGAAGAAGACACATGGTTGGAACGATCTTTTTACAACTTAGCATACTCATCTTTGGACAATGTAGTTGTATCACCTACCGTACTTGATTCAGAATGAGCTGAGATGGGCTTGACTACATAGCCCTTAAGGATCTAGTTTGCTTATTGACAATAAACTCAGAGAAAATTTAGGAATATATAATGATGATGTCGATGGAAGAAATGGTGAAGGATAAGCAATACTCAACCCAAAGACACAAATTTAGGTACCATCAGCTAATGTTACGGAAGAAATGAGAGTGGACATGTAATTGAGGCAAAACACTATGCTTACCGATCGTATGCTATGAAGTCCAAAATTAGTAACCCGGGGAACATTTTCAGAGATGCAAGACATATCATACTTGATTAAGTAAGAGTAGCAGTGGAAGAAGACAAATGGTTGGAATGATCCTTTTACAATTTGGCATACTCATCTTTGGACAATGTAGTTGTATCACCTACCGTACTTGATTCAGAATGAGCTGAGATGGGCTTGACTACATAGCCCTGGAACCGCCATCAGAAGATCAAACTTGATTAGCCCAAATTAGCTTACTAGTGAGGTCCCAACATATATCAATTGTGTTGTTAAGCTCACAATGAGAGCACTGCCAATTTCTACGACCACGACCACATGTGCCCCCTCCTCCACCACGACTTCCCCAATTATTTCTAATATCAAAGCAACCTCCCCTTGAATCTTTACCCTTAAATCGTCCACCATGACTGCGACCACCATGACTTCCTCTATATCCCTTACCCAAGGAAGAAATAAATGCCAATTGATCAGTTGAAGATGCATGCAAAGTATTTATACTAATTGCATGTCGAACGTGGGCAAATGCCTCCAAATAGATGGAACTTCACTACCACCATGAATTTGAGCTCATAGAGGTTCGAACATGACAGACCATGAAAGAATTTGGCAACACAAAATTCATCTTGCTACCATTTCATGGTCTCATAATCAATCAATAGGGGATGGTATACATTCAGTTCTTCCCACATATCCCACAATGCCGAATAATACTTGCCTATACTCTTATCCTCTTGTTGAAACGCAAAGATGTTTTGAAGCAACTCTGATGCAAGACAATTAACCACTCCCTCTAAAAGCTCGAACTGATAGAGAGTGGCGAATCAATCCCTTTATCTCATAGTCCATGCCCCACATCGCATGGGTTAGGACCTCAGTTGAACCCCCTTGTAGGCCTCACTTCACATGGGTTTCACTTCACACGGGCCATCCACCTCGAGTGTGTCCCCGCATCCCACGAGCTACCCCACTCAAGCCCGGTGTGAAAATGCCCCTGCATTAATCACCCTCAGTGAGGAGTCTCGAACACGAGACCTCACGCTCCGACACCACTTTGATACAGGACAATTAACCGCTTGCTCTAAAAGCTCAAACTAATAGAGAGTGGCGAATCAATCCCTTTATCTCATAGCCCAAGCTCCACATCGCATGGGTTAGGACCTCGGTCGAACCTCCTCGTGGGCCCCACTTCACATGGGTTCCGCTTCACACGGGCCACCCACCCCGAGTGTGCCCCTCCATCCCACAAGCCACCCCACTCGAGCCCGGTGTGAAAATGCCCCTGCATTAAACTCATAGGAGTCAAATTATTCTCACCTGAATATATCTCTTTCGAATTTCCAAAATTATTTTGCTGTCTTCAAGGAGAGGTAATATTTGCACTAATATGCGGTTCCATAAAAAAGCCCTAATCTAAGCATCCTTTGCCACCCAATCGTCACAATCTTTTGAGCTTTTAATAGGCTCAGTGGACGTTAGATATTTTAATTTCCTTTTTTCCTGTAAGAAATACTGCTACAGATGTGGCACATTGAAATAATTCTCACCATTAGCTTTGGTCAATGTAATTTGAAGATTCATCGACTCGGATGACGGCAGAAGACTACCATTAACATCATTCTTGACATCCATAATTAAGGAAAAGAGGAGATCAAACACCAAGGGAAAAACTTGAACTTGAACTCACTAAATAAATGCTTTACAAAAACATAGATCAATATCATCCCCACATGTATGGACTGATTGATAACGAATATGAGGAACCAATCATGATCTTAAGATCTGCACTTGATCTTCAAATCTAACCATCGATGCACAATTGCCCACTCTAAACGACTAAAATGATTGTATACGAAAGTGGGCCGAAAACACACTCACAAGGCACAAGTGGACAACCTACCATATGTTGGTTGAACAACGAATGATGGATATTTGCGTAGATCATGCCCCAAACGACTTTGGGTTTCACCATGTGGATAAGAAAAAAGGAAGAGGAGAGAGAAAGTGAAAGAAAAGGGAAAAGAATGTGATACTGCATCTTTTACCTCTATGATACCATATCGAGAGTGGTGGGCCACATGTGTTTATCATCATCGTCCATCACGGTCTATCAACATTTGTGTAGGTTAATGTGGAATGCTGGATGGAACATTTTCAATGGCTCACCTTTAACTCCAGAACTAAAAAATTAGGATCACTGGAAGCATGTGATAGCATCAAGAACATGTGCTTTGACCACTTTCATTGCAGCACATGTAATGGCATTGTGTTATTGTTATTTTCTCAAAAGTTAGACCTGAACCTGACCCAAAGGATGCTTTTTAGACCTGACGGGGACCTTACTAGATCTGGGACCTCAAATATGGTACCTGGGCCCAGTAGGACCTGACCTGAGGTGACCGGGGCCTGAGTAATCTGGGCATGGGGATATCAAGACCTGACCCGAACCCGACCTCTCGACAGCCTTACTCACTTGTACATACTCAAGAGGCTGAGGATACCCTACATCCTCAGGCAGAGGATCATATGATGCTTCTTTGGCTCAGAGCTCTTCTTTCATGTTATATCTTTTAAAGTTTGAAGTTTGTTGGTAGGTCATTGAAAGAATTTAATAAATACCTAAAAGTGTCATCTCATTGAAGGCATTAGCTCCAAAACTCGTGAATTTGAACTTCATCTGCAGATAAGTTGACTGGTATATGATTATTCAATGTGAAATTATTTGAATTGGGAATTACAGGGAACTGGCAAAGAGTGATAATTATCTTATTTTGGACGGCAAGAACTGTTTAGAGTCTTTCGGACTGAAGCTTCACGTGTTTGTAGTTTTTACCCTTTTGTATTGGGATGGGCTGTAGCTGGTCCAGTCTCAGTCCATGCTGCTGGGATTCACAATTTAAGGGGGCCGTTCTTGAAGCTCCCGATGTGGGTGAGCACAGTGATTTTATATTGCTTGTGATTATTTACTCTTCTCTCTGGATGTATAGAGTGATCCTTCTGCTTCTTGTTGCAGAGAATGAGGAGAAGAATGAGGTTGATGACGTGCCTGCATTCTGCGAGTACTCTTTTGATCAACTTAGGGTTGCTACAGCTGGTTTTGCTATGGAGAATATTGTGTCTGAGCATGGAGAAAAAGCCCCAAATGTTGTTTATAAAGGGAAGCTGGATAATCAAAGGCGGATAGCTGTTAAGCGCTTTAATAGATCGGCTTGGCCCGATTCACGGCAGTTCTTGGTATGCCTATCGGACCATCAAGATTCCTCTTTTTAATTCTTTTATTGTGTTTGATCTCTGTTTAGGGTATGATATTCATCTCACTGAATTGATCCAAGGTGAAGTTCTTTAAGATTTACTTCTAGTGTTTACTCTTGATTCTTTACCAAATTTGTGCAACAATGCAACACCATATCTGAACCTCTAGTTTTGTTTGTCTTATCACTCTACGGGAGGTCTTCTAATAGCATAAGCCCCTTCAGAAGTCCTTGAAACCATTGGAGTTGGCTCTAAATAAGAGCATGGTTGTGTGCTATGTATTAGGCTTTTAGAATTCCACGCCATCTACATCATAGAAAAGTGGCGTTGCATTCATTTATTTGTTCTTTCAAACAAATTCAACTTCCTACTTATCAAATAAACGCACATTCACACACAAATTTCCTACTTGTTCCCAAGTTGTGATCACACTTGTTGTTTTCTAACTTTGTAGCAGTTGAAACTACCATATCTAATTGTTGGTCATTTTCATTCATTTGTTTATTCATTGTATGAGTGATCACACTTGTTGTTTATGAACTTTTTAGCAGTTGACACCGAGATATTTTTTACCCTTCTCTTTATCATATCTAGGCATTAGTAACTATTTAATTGGGTGCAATGTGATGTTAACACCATCTTTGACGAAAGAATAGGTAGCTTGAGTTAAATACACCATATCTTGGTCAAACAACCACGGTCTCCTCAATAAAATATGGCATGCATTCATGGGACCACGTCACATCACACTTCATCCTTGTAGATCTAAGGTATCCCGTATCCGTTACGATACTACTATAAAAGCCAATATGTATAGGTAACGGCCATGACCGTTACGCAATATGGGGGTGAAAATGGGCAATTGGTTTTTTGGGATCGTATTAGCCGTTACAAGGGTCATAATGGTCGTTACGGGCAGTGTTCAAAATATCGATACTATCGGCCGATATTATCGTTATCGCACCCCTGCGAGACGATACACTCACGATAACCCCCAGAAGATACCAAAAAACCCAAAATCCAGATATCGGCCGATATATCGTCGATATCGCATGATATTTCGACGATATCACGAGATTTCCTTGAAAAAATCGGGAAAAAAAAATAATCAAAACTATCATTATTCGAAAAAATCGAAAAAAACTCATAAAATTAGTAATGTGGAATGCCCTACCTCCTACACCACTCTGGCACTCCCTCTTTTTTGGACCTTAAAAGATGGTCCCCATGAAATTTTTAATGAAGATCCCCCAACTATTATATTGATTCCAAATCGATATAATTTTTTTTCCCAGAAAGGTGGGAGCACACCTCATGTTGGTTTAAAATCAATCTATAATTATATTTAAGATAATAACAATCACACCAACAAATATTTTGCATAAATAACAAAAACAAATCTACTAAATATCCTCAAAAATCTTCAATCATATCTTCTACATCGGCCCTTTTATCTTCCACAACTGGTAAATGTGATCTCTGACATTTAGGCCCAAATCTTGCAACAAACAGCCCAAAATCAGCACATGATGAGCCCTATGGTGGGCCATGGGCCTACCCATTACCCTCGAGTTGGAAAGACTCCGGCGAGTTGGACATTTCATAGATGTAGTAGAGGTCCTTATCCAATCTTTTTAATTCGTTGGCCATGCATTCAGAATATGATTTAGTTCTTCCATTTCGATTTATTTTTTCACTCATCATCATCATCTAAACCTTATCCCAACTAATTGGGGTCTGTTACATGAATCTTGTTCCACCATTTGACTCTATCAAGGACGATATCCTCAGTAAAGCCATAGGTCATGGAGTCTTTTCTTACCATCTCCACCATGTCCTCTTGAGCCTTCCCCTTGCTCTTCTAGAGCCTTCAACTTGAGTCAACTCATCCTAACCGGTTCACTTCTTGGTCTCCATTGCACATGGCCAAAACATCCATGTCTACTTTCCCTTATCTTATTACCTATTGGTGCTATACTTAAGTTCCCTGGAATGCGTTCGTTTCTAATTCTATCCTTCCCCGTTCTGCCACATCCGTCTGAAGTTCCTCATTTCAGCTACTCTCACCATGTGAACATGTTGCTCCTTGTTTTTCCACTCATGGGTGATGCAAGACGCATGCACGTGACTAAATAAATAAGTGAGATTAATCAGCGATTTAATCTAAATAATTAAATTTCACAAACTACGCTAAATCATCACATATATCAAGAGTCAAGCATTTAACTATGGGAAGTTCAAGCCACATGTAATAACTACGCAATGCTTGACCATTAAACATTAACCGATATGATCTTATGGATGTAGAAACATCCAATTAGCACAAGAACTAATTTTAAATTCAAAGGGGAAGCTAATACTACCTAGGGTTTGCTCAATTCGGGTTTAGGTTAATCTAGGGTTCATGGGATTTAGGGAAAACTGAAATTAGGGCTTGATTGATTGGTTAAGGATTTGGGTTTTTCAAGTCCTAATTGATGGGAATTGTAGGAATGGAGGGTTAGGTATTTGGGGATTTTAGGCCATTTAGGGTAATTAGGGACCTAGGGTTTAGGGGATTTGGGAATTTGGGGATCTAGGTTTTAGATTAGGGTTAGGGTGAGTGATGGTGAAGTAGAAGGAGAAGAGACCACAACACTTGCAGTAGTCAGGTGTGCCTTGACCAATGGTAAGTGTTTTTTTGTTAAATATCTTAATTTAACTATTTGATCTCATATGTTACTTAGTTCATGCATCGGTCCTACATTAGTTAGGGATTCGGAACAAGGAGGGGTGTAGGGCTGATCGTACGGCCAGCTAGGATGGCTCACATGTGTGGACGGTTTTGGCAAGGTTTGATGATTTCCAAGGTTAGGGTTTGTTGGGTTAATGGGGATGTTGGGAAGAAAGAGAGGATTTGGATGGGTATATCAAAGGGAAGAAGAAAGAGATGAAAGTTTGATAAGAATACCTTTTGAGCAATGAGAAAAGAGAAGATGGGAAGATAAAAAGGAAGCTTCGCACATCTGTTGAATATGAATGGCTTTGCACCAAACCCAAATCCAATTCACTTGGATGCCATCTTCAAATCTCATGAAGAAGGAGAGAGAACTTGAGAGTTTTTTTTTTAGTATTATTAAACCAAAGCAGTAGAGAGGTTCACACGCCCCCCTTTCTTTTATATTCTCAAACAATAGAAAATTACAGTAATGCCCTTTACTTAATGTCATTGTACCAAATCACGCCCTAAACTTAAAAAAAACATAACATAAATCTCATAAATGGTCCATAATGTAAAATAAACTATCAAATAAACCCTAAAACAAATCTATGCCATCAAATGGCCTACATATCGACTATTGGGCCCCACAGGTGGTCATGATCTCGATCTGATGTTGATAATGTTCCCCGATTGCGATCCAATGGTCGAAATGATGTAATGATGAAGATCAATGGCCCATTACTCGGGATGTAGATCATGGTGATCCAGGCCCAGTGGGCCCCATGTATGGGTCGTCAAGCCGTAAAGTTACCGGTGCTCTCCTTCTCCTCGCATACACTCGGACAGATGGTGTGCTGATGTCCTCATCAATGGGTATTCATTTTGTTATGTTAGTATGTTATATGATTTCTTTGTACCACATTTCTTGTTCCTTTCTCAAAGTTCATGCGTCTGATCTTATTTGGAGTTTTATTTAATCTACTGTCTTAATGGCGTTCTTTTAACCGAAGCCTGTAGAATTGGTAGCTCCCCCTTTATCAGTTTCAAACTTCCAATATCAACAGTGACAGTTGTGTGTTTGTGTTGGTAAGAGTAATTTGATTTGAATGTCTTGGATGAAATTACTCAATAGTGCCAAAAAATTTTCTCCACATTTAGAATAATTATATACACATATTATCAAGCAAAATTATAGTTGTATCTATCCTTAGACTACTACCCAGATGCTCATAGATCTTGTATTTGTGGTGCTAGACAAATACTTGTTTAATGACTTATTTACATCACTTTGATGGTCAATGTCTGTTTTTTTGCTGATTGATGAAGTTCAAAGAAAGGCGTTGTCATAATACATCCATGCCAAAGCATGTTTTCTGGATTACTAAATGATGCAATTTGTTAGATTGACCATTTTGGATAGAGTAGGCTTAATTATCAGTCGCTTCTCAGCCGATACCCTCTCAGCTGTTAGAATTCAGGGGAAGTCTGTCAGCCACAAACCAGTCCAGGTGGTCAAATGGACCAGGCCCAGAAGCGGCTGGTTTAAGATCAACATCGATGGTTCATCTCTTGGGAATCCTGGCCCGTCCGGTGGTGGCGGCGTCTGCAGAAATTCCGATGGAGAGGTGTTGTTCGCCTTCTCAACTGGCTATGGGTTTGGGTCCAACACCCAGGCTGAGATAAAAGCCATCTGGGAAGGCCTCATGCATTGTGTGGAGCTGGATCTTAACAATTTGAAAATCGAGAGTGATTCCAAATCCATGATCGATACCCTTTCCAACTTGGTATCCCCTGCATGGACCATCTGGTACTGGATAGCCAGGATTAATGCTCACATGGCCCATCGGGAAATCAAACTCTCCTCCATTCCTAGGGAGGCAAACTCAGTGGCTGACGCCCTAGCCTGCAAAGCCAGCGACTGTCAATTACCCTCGTTCTACCGGTCCAGTCCGAGCTCCCCTCTACCGTTAGTGGGCTCCTATTTTTGGATAGAGTAGGCTTAGGCAATTTAAGAGAGGGTTACCCTCCTTTTCTACTCACGGTAGGTGTCACTGTTCTTTTGTTCTTTTTTTTTTTTTTTTTGGTTGACAGTGGCACCCGAATTTTGTATAGCCGCTTGCATCAATGAAATTTTCCTTTAAAAAAAGAAAAGAAAAAAAGATTGACCATTTTGGTTTCTTATTTTCCAAATTACCCAGAAGAATACTTTGGTCATTGGGACACTTACTCGATCATTATAATTTTATTCCTCTCTTTACTTCAACATATTTTTATTCAATTTCAGCAATGATTCCAGACTACCTGTATTCCAGTAATTTGATCTTCCTGTCTGTGCTTTGACTCAGTCCACATGATACCATAACTTTTTTTTTGTTTTTTGTAAACTTCAGGACGAAGCAAGATCTGTGGGTCAGCTCCGCAATCACAGATTGGTAAATTTACTTGGTTGCTGTTGTGAAGGTGATGAGAGGTTGCTTGTAGCTGAATTTATGCCCAACGATACACTTGCAAAACACCTTTTTCACTGTAAGTTTTATTCCCAATGGCACTCTTGCATAACATCTTTTCACTGCAAGTTCAAGGTTGCCTCCACATGTATCCTGCTGCTTTAGCGTGCTTACAAAACATTTTATTTCATTATTTGTTATGGCCTTTACTTGATTCAGTCATAATTTTTTTCCAGGTTTGCCCATAAAATATAACTTATAGATTTTTATTTTTTTATTTTTATTTAGTTTTGAGAAGAGAATATAACTCAAAGATGAAAACTATCCTTCAAAGAAAAAAGAAAATCAAAGATGAAAACTTTATGTTGTCAAGGACAACTTCTGACTTGGACAAAGAGCTCCTGGCAAGAATGCTTATTAATATCTTTTGGACGTTTTCACCTGTCTGATATTTGCTCATGTAACTTCACTCGACACTTGATTGGACTATGATTTGGTTAACAGGCCTACTGTTTTAGCTTTTGGTTGTTGGTTT